>JAHWFO010011832.1:266440-281607 GCA_023313115.1 Rhysida immarginata | reverse complement strand
TTTTATATTATTAAATTTTTCGTGATCAACGTTATTTAGTTTTGAAACGTAGGACGTATTCTATGCGAGAAAAAAAGACTTATTAAAATTAGCTTCATTTCGGGAAAGCAATAGGAAACATCATCCCCCGTCAAAGGTTGTCAGTTGATTAGAAGAGAAAATCCTGGTTAGAACTCATGATCTGGCCAGTTTAGAGTAACGCACGTATACAAGGTCTGGCAATTAAATAATAATAATAATAATAATAATAATAATAATAATAATAGTGTAACGATTAAATACACAGATTAATATAAATACTCACAAACGGGAAGTCCAAATGAAAATTCTGTTTAATATGATTCAAAGTAATCTCCACCGGACACAATACACTTTTGAGCGCTTTTGTACAAGTCGGTAAAACAATTTTAAAGTCCTCGGACGGGATTTTGAAAATTTTTTGTTCCATGAAACTCTGACTTCACTCTGCGAACTCTTTGCACTAGACGGCCCAAGATAGCTTCATACAGCTTCCTTATTCACGATTTGGCCAGGAGGAACAAATTCATGATGGATGAGGCCTTTACTGTTAAAAAAAAAAAAAAAAAAAAAAGCGACCAACATTACCTTATCGACGATACTTGTTCACATGCGTCCTATAATGCGTGCCCGAACATGAACACTTTACGCTACTAAAGAAAAAAAAAACCTATTCAGCTGCGATAGGTGACTGATACAAACCGTGTCTTGACATGCTGAATTTTTACATTGTTTACATTTTACGAAGCGACCTCTGTCCGGGTATTTAATTGCCACACCTTGTAGGCTAATTCAAAAAAAAGCTTCCATAATGAAATTATTAACAAGTCGATAAGTTAATAAGGACCACACAATAGAATAATTAATGACATTTCAGTATTTGATTGATTTCCTGATGCATAGCAATACGACAGACAATTATGGGCGCGTTCCATAATTCATGGCTGAACTGAAACAGGAAATAGGTTTGGTTTGTTTGGTATGAACGTCCTTTTCAACTGCTATGGTCATTTCAGGACGGCGTTATAGGGGCCGCAAATTTTGCCTCGCAAGGGTTCTTTAACGTGCAGCTGGCAAACTACTACACAGGTCCAAGGGCTTTACTTCCCTTCCGAAGGAAGTGCGTGATCTCAGGATTTCCCCCTGAAAAATCCTCGTCGTCCTCGGCCGGGATCGAACCCGCGTACTCGGGCATCAGAGGCGATTACGCAGCCGCTAAGCCACCGAGGCCAATAAACAAACAGGAAATAAGATCAGTTTCCTAATATACAGGATAATTTAAAATAAAGTCTCTATTCAAAGTCTCTGGAGAGGAAACCAATGAACGTAACAAAGCCATAATTGCCTGGTATGCGTTTCAGATCATGAGAAAACGATTGGGCAATAAAAAATAAGAGACAAAAAATTACCGAAGGGAATATGTGGCACTGAGAACAGTAACTAGCGAACCAATCACCACATGTCAATGGGCCTTTCTACAATCATTCCGGGTAAACGTGAAGGGCAGCAGAAGCGTTTCATTATTTTAGCAAACAACTTTAACACTAAAACTTCCTTAAATAATGAAACACTATAGCCGTCGTCGAATACTGTTATCTAACCATCATGTTTTTTTATCATGATGCAATTTCTTTCGACGCGTCAGGCAAATTTCGTCATTAGGCGCTGTTCATAGTGCCACATCTTCCCCGGTCATTCCCGAAATTGTGGCATACCAATATAATGGTAGAGCAAATGACAACGCTTATCTAATCGCCTTCAATTACAGGAATTTTTCGCACGTTTGTTCCATCGATGCTGTCGTTGTTGGAAACATTGCGGAAGGCTTGTTTTGGAATCTTCCCGAGTTAGGTCGTCGCACTTGATGTGATGTTCTAATTAGTCATGCGTTTCCTTCAGAATTTATTTTCAGAGTAAAGAACAGCCAAAAGTCACTTGATATAGAACGTGATGCAAAAACCATTCTCCTTGTTACATAACGCGCCACTTCCTCTGAACTCTATCATCTGAACGTCTGCAAACGTTGCATGTGGAAACGACCGGTAACAGTCTGACCAGGTGCTACAAAGTCCTGGTGTCGTTTGGAGCTGTGGAGCTCAAGGAATGCAATTTGTGAGAAGTGATTTCACTTCGTCGGTGAGAGTAAAGTCTGTGCTACTCTGAAGACTGCGTCTTATCTTCGTCTTCGCGTCGTTGCAACTGCGAAAGCTCTTTGAACTTTCGAGTTTATTTCGAAGTACGCGTCTTCAACACGCTTTGTCAAAGATGCTTTAGGTTCTTGTCCATTATCGACGTCACAATCATAGAAAGGTTACAATCAATCGGAAACAGTATGATCCTCAAGGTCTTAGCTCGGCTTTTCAGGTATTTTCGTGAACTCTTACAAGTAAATTGCACTTGCTCTAACACTGACCGCACATGAGACAACATTGCGCGCTGTTTCTTATCTCTCACTATCCGACTTCAAGGGAATTACTGGTATTTATTCATTACCCTCTACACAGATGGTACAGGAAAGTGGTAGAGATAGGCCATGCAGAATGCACAGCACTGCACCTATGCACGTCAAAGCTTTCCTCCGCAATTGCGCATATAAAGCGAACGATATAGATATCCCCTGGGTGCGATGGGGGGGGGGGGAGTTTACGGGCTAAAACCAGGTTTATATATGCTCCCTCTCCAGTACCAGATATTATTATATTTGTGAAATTTCTGTCTCTACCCCTTTCCCTAGAAAACTTTTTGTAGACGCCCATGAGATTCACAACTATCGAAATTTCTAGAGCTGTTTCCGTCATGGGAATGGCAGGTTACCAGGGGGTTTATGCGACTTCGAACGCCGTAAAATAGTTGAAACTCGTGGTTTGGATCCTAGGATTTCGGAGTACGACTGTTTCAAGAATGTTCCGTGAGTACAAGAATTCAACACTAATTAGATTCCACTTAAAGCGCCTTGCACCAATGGCTTGCATTTTTTTATTAACCTAACCTAACCATTCCTCCCTGGGGGAACAACTAAGTATTAGAATGGTTACTAAGTATTAGAATGGTAGTAGGTTACTACTTTTCCCTGGTATTCATTGTACAGTACTTGTATAAGATAAAATATAGCATCTTAAAATAAGCTACAACTATTTTGTAATTAAGTATTTCTTTGAAAATCAAAAATACTGACCGAAATTCTAGTTCTAGTTTTAATTTGCCATTAAACAAGATCTAGGATATGTTTGCCATTAAACAAAGCTAAGATCTTTAAATTAGCTTTTTAGTCCTTGTTTTACTGCTATAGTTATCCTTTGCTGTTACTACATTTCCAGCTGCATTGAAAATAAAAATAAAAGCGAGGCATGCAATTGAAACCGGCAAATTGGAGAACTAAAAAAATTAATTAAAACTAAAACAGGCTAGAAAGTAATAGTTTGAATAAGAATACGAAGCCTATTAAAACTTCCTAGATCAGCATCTGATCAAATTGAACCGTTAATTTAGATGAAAAGGAAGACAAAGAAAAGAAAAAAAGAACTCAAGCGTAATTTTACACGAGGGCTCAGTGTTCATTAGACGAGAAGAACTCCTTCTCGCCCTCCGTAATTTTCTTTCTGACAATCAATATCTTTTAAAACCACAAGTGATGTTTACCTTTGTGAATACTAATTAAAGTGCAGTTAACAAAAGCTAATTAGTCCCTTGCTTTCGTTTCCTCATGTTTCGCAAATCACGCAGCCACCGTCTGTCTATGTTCCCAGTCAAGAATAACTTGTCGCTCTCAAGTCGTTCGGTTATTATCCTCGAGTGTACTTGGCTGCTATTGGGCCGTGAATTAAGAAAAGAATTAAAAAAGAAAGAACAAAAGTCAGTCAGACTGTCAATCAATCAATATGGAGTTAACTCCTTAACATTCAACTCTTTTACTGCCTCAGTTCGTGGTGAAATAGCTTTCATTCTTTATTCATGAAAGAACTCTTTCCTACGAATCTGCTTTCAAAATATGTTAATTTAATATTGTTTGTACTCTGTGTAATTTAGGCCTACGTATTTACATTTAAATAACTCAAAAGCTAGGGTCTTCCTCTAGAATGTAGTGCAAACATTTTAAAACGGACCTTTCCACCTTACAACGTAAAAGGTGATATCAGAAGGTATAACTCTGGCCTATAACTTAGAAACATCCGTTTAATATTTATTGGATCCCCCCTGTGGCCTGAATTACAGCATGTATAGAATCAATAATATGTTGAAACACTTTCAAGCAACTGAAGAGGAGGTGTTCACGATATGTGTTCACGATATGTGTTCACGATATGTTCACGCAGATTTCTTGGAAGAGGATCTTGTTATCAGATATTTCGTTTCAACATGTCAAAAATATTCTCCATGGAGATGAGATCTAGGCTCTAGGGCAGCCAGGGTAACTGACGGAAGTCTTCTTCATGTTCGCTAAACCACTGCGGAACTAACTGTGCGCAGATGAATGTAGCATTGTCGTCCAGGCAGGATAAAAATGCAGCATTGCAGGCATACAAGGGTATGGTGATTGTGCAGTCCTTCACTCCCTTTTTTTCGCTCTGTGTATGAACACATGATAGCCTTTTCTCGTGGAGCTGATGTTTGGTTCCATATTTTAGCTTTTTTGTAATATTCATGGATTTTTGCCCTCTGAATATTTAATTAAGCCTCTCTTCATGTTTAGGGCTTGGCTATTCAGCGGGAGACCTTTGACATCATTGGGGGGGGGGTCTTCCCTTTGCTGAATAGCCTTTCGTTGCCATGTGGGGGTTTTATGACCCTTTCCCTCTCTTGAACAGAAGAGTCAGCTTAATTAGCGCGTTTTCTTAGTTTCGTCTTTTGTGAGAGAGTGACTTTTTTTTTTTGGATCGGATGACCCGGGATTCGATGGGTGTGGCTGTCAATTGATTGGTTGATTGACTTGTGTCGGCTTCTTTATGAAGTGTTAGACAGATTTTCTCTCCGAGTATTGGAGAGAGAGAGAGAGAGAGAGAGAGAGAGAGAGAGAGAGAGAGAGAGTGTGCGTGACAGACCGGCTGTGGGTCGTAAGATATCGCTCGCTGATCAGGCAGAGATAGTCGCCAGTCGTCCGCCGATTGCCGATGATCGTCCGCCGATTGCCTTGTCGTAGACGGATGGGCTCCCAGTCTTGTTCTGCATTGTTTGCGGGTGGCTTTGCTTGACACCTGGTCGATCCCCACTCTGTCTCCTTGGTCTCAGCCGTCTCTCTTCCTCACACCGGATCCTCGCTGACTTTCTCCGTCTCATCAGATGTCCCAGAGAATCATCGTAGCTCCTTCGGTAAGCTGAGATTATCGTAGGCAAGTACGCACCGATTTGTGTTTTACGGTCGTGCTTTGCTGTTTTTACTCGCTTACCCGTCTTCTTATCTTCTTCGTTTCTTACTTTATATCCTGTTACCCAATCCAACTTTCACTCTGTCTAATAAAGGCGTTATCTACAGCCAGGATAGTTTTCTTTCTCTTTCTCTGCTCACGAGAGCGCCCAGCCAGCAGTACGTTGAAGATGATTGTCGCCCTGTGTCAGGCAGTATAATTCTAAACGTTTTTCTATTGAACAATCCTCATACGTTCTCTCCTTTGTAATATTAACCAAACTCCCTTCCCCAAATGTAGCTTACCTGTGATACTCGAATACTCTCCATAAAAAAGAAAGTCTTTTCAGAAAAAAAAAGCCTCAATCACGTGCATAACTACAAACGATTTTTTAGGAATATACAGGGCGAGTCAAGTCTGTTACCCCCATACAATTTCAAAACGAGTGGAGATACAACAACGGAAGTTAGGTAGGGGCTAAACAATGGTGTTGTCAAATTTGACCTTTGACCTCGAATTTTCCACCTTGCAATTTGTAACTTTGTAACTGTTACAGATAGAGTAAATTTTCCAGTTGTACAGTTGTAGAGCGCAAACTGCTGATTTTAACAAAAAAATATTAAAAATAAGCGTAAAAATAAACCCACTACATTGAGTGGTGGCCAATGATGTTAAATGTGATGGGTTCTGGAAATATCGTGCACAGTTATGCAGTGCTGCAGAAAGACACCAAATTGAGGACTTCATTCATTGACAAAACTCAATGTAGCTTGAGCACTCAAATTTCGTTTTATTGTAGTGGGTTTATTTTTACGCTTAATCTTTTTTGTTGTTAAAGTCAGCGTTTTGAAGTCTACAACTGTACAATTGGAAATTTTTCTCTACCTGAAACGGTTACAAAGTCACAAATTGCAAGGTGCAAAATTCGAAGTCAAAGGTCAAATTTGACAACACCACTGATTAGCCCCTACCTAACTTCCTATAGTCGAGGTTCCTGGTTCAAATCCAGGTCGCAGAAATTTTCAATCGAAAAATCATTTCCTATATGTTGCCTGCAACAGATTTGCTGCGTCTCCACTCGTTTTGAAATTGTATGGGGAATAACAGACTTTTGACTTGACTCACCCTGTATAGACGAACGTTCATATTTTGATACCCCCCACCCAAATTTACCGTTCACTTTTGTCATAATTTCGACATCCACCCTAACCCCTGGTAAGTGAACGTTTTTTGTAAATGACCTCTAAGACATGTTGCTCTATTGCGGGCTCCCGTAAAACCCCCTGCTTACATGACAAAGTGTATCGTGATTCGTCAAATCAAGTGTTAGAACTAAACCTGATAATTTATATTTAACTTATAGACAGCAGAAATGTTTGACAACAAACAATAAAACATTTTTAGTATGCTGCAAACAAAAGTATAAATTACTTACTTGAAAAAGGTTTGGAATGATTGAATCATAAGCACGAACTATGGCATCGTTATTGCAAATTTGATTGGTCACATTAATTATCCGTTGGAGTATTGATGGCAAGAAACTGTTCACGAGTATTGATGTAGAGAAGCAAGTGATTGTCAATTGATACGAGTCACATGATGTGCGTTATTGGCGCCCTTGTGCCCTTGACATACTCCTCTCAATATCCTTCAAACGCTTGTTGCGCTATGATTTAATTAAAAATTCCGCTCTTGTTGTTTATAGGCTTCCCTTTGCGTTAATTTCTTTCCTGCAAACGAACTTTCTTGTTCTTTGCAGAATTCATGAGCTTTCGTATAGGCATGCGATTGCCGCTTTGGATCCACTTCAATTCCCAGGGCATGGTTCTGCCAAATATGACTCGGGAACTGCCTTGTCAAATGCTGCACAGTAGATATCCTCTTTCTTCATACATGCCATTTTCAATGACGGCAGTCTCGCTCATGATGTGAAGTATAGTTGATACTATGGATAATTTACCTTTAGAGAATCTAGTCAGCTGCTTCACTGTTTCAATCGTGGTTCCAGTTAGATGAACACCAACAATAAATCCCTTTTCGAAATCAGTTAGGTTCTTTTTTTCCCTATGCTGATCAATATTTTACGGTAGACTAGTACAATAGTTAGGCAATAAGAACACGCTTGATTCACATGATCTAAAACATTTTGTATAAAAACGGATTAAAAAATTTTATAACTGTTTCACATTGAATATAGATGAAACAATATAAAACATGTCGCTTCATTATTTCTACAATCACTTTATAACCGTTTCACAGATGTTTCTAAGTGAAGGTGTGTAGTTCTGTGCTTACTTAATAAATCAAGTTCTATATACAAAACAATAAACCACCACAGCGTTTGGTAATTTCGGTGTGATGATCAACAAGCTCTGGTACTAATTAGAGTAAATCTTTAAAAAGGTGTATTTCACAATGAATTTGTAATTAACCCAAAAATGTTATAGATACTCCAAAAATTGTTAAAGACCTTCTTTTCTTTTCAGAATTAAGCTAATGAAATTGAAAACTGGCTTATTATCAATACAAAAGCAAAGCCACTTTACACATGGGAGCAAAACGCAATTAATGTCTCGCTTAATAAAATATTACTTTACAAATGGTTTTGAAATTCATTTCAATAATTACATCACCAATTAAAATTATTATTAAAAAAAAACCACTTGCCACGAATAAAGAAAACTCACTCCTATTTGGAAGCAATCGATATTAATGCCTTTCCTTTGTTAATATTGTCCCTTTGGGGATTCCGTAATTGATGGCATTTTCCGTGGTTAGATAATTACAGAGAACATACTTTTTGTACTAATTAAAAAAATTGTTCAACTATTTATTTTTTGGGAACTTTCAATTCCTCGGCGAATTGGAAGAAAAATGGGAGAGATTTTGAAGCCATTATAATTTCTAGGCAAAGTTAAATGGCTGTGGGAAATTATTCTCCCTGATAAAATTAAAACTTGCTTAAATAAAAAAAAATAAACCCCAGGTTTTGCTTCATTTTAATGATTGCACCGCAGAGAATTGAAGGAATTAAAGCCATTTATTCTATAACGTTCATTAACCCGTAGGAAATGGACTAATAAAAGACGAAACGTGGAGACCTAGAATGAAGAAATATCTTTAATAAAGTTAAAGTGTAGAATGAGTGTCACAAGCGGCCTATTTATTTTCATCATTATTGAAAACGTACAGGAATTACGCCCAATATGTTACATCTTACGCAATATATACACAAAGACCACTGAATTAGAGACTAAATAAGATACTGCGTATCTTTTAGCCCGATTTACGTATGCGATTGGGCATAGATTCAAATTTTTATTTTTAAGTAGAAAATTTTTATTTTTAAGTAGAAAATAAACACCAAAGATCTTTAAGTAGAAAAGAACTTTAAGAAAATTTTACATTTAGAAAATACCGAAGATTCAGGAGACTGGTAAAAATGGAAGAGTCTTTCAAATCGCTTTTTACAATGTATCCCATAAATTCTCTATGAGATTCAGATCCAGACTCTAAGAGGATTACGGAAGATCATTAAGTCGCTGTGATGCTCCTGGAACTGTTCCTGGATAGATTTTGCACAATGGAAAATGCACATACAATGTACTAAGCATCCATCTTCTTCTGAACAGAAATGTAATATTGCAGGATGCACTTAATTCTCTACAAAATTTAGATAAGCTTTTGCGTTTCATGACTTTCTAACTATTCTCACGGAATATACAGCTCTAGAAGCTTTTACAGATGTCTACCAAGTACTGGCGTACGAAACCCCTGATAAAAATACCGGTTTGATTAAAAAATGTCTAAAATTACCGTATACAGGGTGATTCTGAAAAAGTGGTAAGCAATGACAGGTGACCAGAATGAACATTTTCTTTTAATACACTGTGGGTCCGAATTTGAACGATAACTGAGATATGAACAGAAATAAAAACGCCGCCACCAAGATCAACAAGTTAATAACTCAGGTTCTGCAACGCCTAGAATAATGAATTGTGTAGGAATAATAGGGTACATAAAACTCTGTATACCGTTAAAGTTTGATTGAATTCCAACGAGAATTAGTACTGCTGGTTAGTACTCGCATGTGAGCACTGTTACGATTTTGAATGCCTAACTCGGACACTACTCTTTGGAGTACAATCAAATTTTAACGGTATACACAGTTTGTGTACTCTATTACTCCTCCAAAATTCATTATTCTAGGCATTGCAGAACCTGAGTTGTTAAGTGGTTGATCTTGGTGGGGGCATTTTAATTTCTGTTCCTATCTCAGTTAGCGTTCAAATTCGGACCCACGTTGTGTTAAAAGAAGACGTTCATTCAGGTCACCTCCATCATTGCTTACAGTTACACACACTTTTTCAGAATCACCCTGTATATTATTTTCAATTTTAAATGAGATTACTCATTTATGAATTTGTTTTCAAAATGCTTATGCCTAATGAACGTGCTTTTTAATGAAACTGCAATTTATTATAAATTAAGAATAAATTAAGGAAATTGGAAATAATTATAATGCAAAATAATTATAATGAATACATTATTCTTATCGCAGTATTTGCATGTTTCAAATCGATTTTATTTTTCTAAAATTACTTTAAAATGATAGTGAACAACAAAAATTGTTATCCAAAGGAAGTAGAAAACTATCATTGCCATGCATGTAACAAACTATCTTTGCATTAGATTATATTCTGCTTATTCCAAAAGCAGAAAATTTTCAATTTAGAGCATTGAATCTTTTTTTTTTCAAAACGAAAATTACACCCAAAAAGGAAAACAATGAAAAATGAATGCGAAAGTATCAAGTGGATTCATTCGTTTTAAGGATTCATTTCGGTTTGGGATCGACGACGAGAACGACGACGGCAGCCGCCAAGTGGCGCCTTGTTTACGCGGTCGGTAACAATCTTTTCGTCGGAAATCAACACTTCTTAGGAAAACAGGGAAAAAGTCCGATATCATTAGAATGCAAATGAGAAACTCGAAAGCACTGTAATTAAGGCACATGCCACCGTAAAGAAAGGGAAAAAATCAAAACCTATTTCCTCTATGGTTCTTTTCTTTTAATCTTTACATTTTTCTCATTGGTTCCCTGACAAATAAGAACAATTTTACAATTATGTTAAGATAAACGAAAATGAATATTGCGCACAACGACAAAAAAGTAAATTGAATAACATTTTTTTAAATTTTATTTATTTATTACAGGGAGAAAATTTCAATTAACTTCATTTGTTAATTTTGTGAAGAAAACGGAAACCATGGCTTCGAAACATTTTAATTTTTTGAGTCCCTTGATTTCAAAAGAACTGTGCAATCGAGATTTCTTTACCCATCGCAAATCAGCATTGTTCCGAAAAAGAGCTTTATTTTCTTTGAAAGAATATGTTTTTATATTTATTCAGAGGACATACAGAAAAATTTGAAATACCATAATGTAGAATGCATTTTTAGTTTGATGTAGTGGATAGGGGGCAGCGAAAATCGATGAAAACGTGTATGCTCCTTCTTAAATTCAGCTATAACAGGTATCGTGCGTCTGGTCCTGGAAGCCATTGCTTTTTTAAAAGGACGTTTTAAGGCTTCTGGAATCGTAGCAAAGTTGGTCGGTGATCATTAACAGTACCATTTTCATCTAATATAATATTATGATGACTTCCATGTAGGTAAAAATAAAAATTAACATTAAATGTAAAAGATGGGATGCATGGTTTGATATGTAAAAATTATTCATCGTTAATTAAAATTGGAAATAGTCACTTGTTGAAGCCAAAAGATGACGTAATCCAATGTTACAGTTGATCACTGATATGATAGGTATGATAACTTGCACTTTTTGAAAGTATTCTTTGGGTGAAGTTGATCTCTTCAGATTTTTTTTGAATAGTTTTCTATTTTGGAAGTATGATAGGATGTTGTGGCCACAATCACTGAGTTGCAACTAGTTGGCGGATTATGGTTGGGAGACTTCTTGAAGGAAATTGCTTGATCATATCTACCATATAGGTGATCAACGGCAACATTGGACCACATCATCTTTTGGCCTCAACAAGTGACTATTTCCAATTTTAATTAACGCTGCATAATTTTTACATAATCAAACCATGCATCCATCTTTAATGTTAATTTTTATTTTTACTTGCATAGAAATCATCACAATATGACAGGGTGAGTCAAAAGTCTCCATACAAATGGGGATAACGGTGACTGATGTCTATTTTTGCTTTAGCATTAGGTGAACCAATTAAAAGGAATGCCACTAACGAAGGAAGAACGAATTGACACCATTCTGTTTGCTGGGAGTGGTACCATCCGTCAAGAAATTCAAGAGGACAGATCTGGAAGACAATCGACTGTTACCAGAAGAAAATCCGTACTTTGAACCATCTTAAAAGGAGAATGACATTAGCTTGCAAACAAATAACGGTGAAACACTGTCACGTGTTCAACAGAATTGGTTGGAACGCCTCTTACTTGCTTTGGACATGGAAGGGAAGCATATTGAATATATCTTGTAACTGTAGCATAATATAATCCCTATTTGTATGGAGACTTTTGACTCACCCTGTATATTAAACATAAATCTATTTTCCATTCTTTATGTACCATTTTTAGTTTGCACTTTGTATTTCAAACTCATATTTTTTGTGATAGTCTTCTCTTGTTATATAGTTTGTTTAGGCCTTCGCTGTACGGGAGTGATCTAGCGGTTTCTCGGTTTTCTATCAGACGAAGCAGATCAGAAGGACGTAATATTTTTCAGAACGATTCAATTTCTTTACCGTCGAGAAATGCGCCGAAGAATTTATCAAACAGGGTTAATAACGACCACTAATCTGAAATTCTGGTTTTTTTCTTCTGGAGATTGTGTAAAGATAACGTATCACCCTTAATGCAACTGTCGAATTAGCCTCGCAGTGTCTCCAGAGACGTTATGTGGCGTGGGAGTAAGAAATTGGCTATAGAAATCAGAATTATACGAAATAAAATACTTGTTTTTTGACTACATTATGGCATTTCAAAAACACTTCTGCAAGTCACTGTACAGATATTTAAAAGCCATCTAGCTTTCTGAAATATCCTTATATGAAATTTAGTTCTTGATGTCAGCATCTTATACATATGAAAACTATAATTGAAATAAAATACTGCAGATTTATTGGTGCTGTACACATTTTGTCGCAAGGGCATGGATTTTCATGTATGTTTAGAGAGAAAGTTATGTAAATTTTTGCAGACAATAACGTCATTGGCTGTGATAAAACTGGGGGCAGAGTGATAAGTTAATTTTTGAGAATTTTGTTATACTGTTTTTTTATGTAAGAGCAAAGCTTAAGGAGTGAAAATGTCTAACAGATGCCTTCGACAACAGATTCATCAAACAGATTATTTTACTTGAATTATGAAGTTACATATAGCTGGTGCATCCTATTGCAACAGAGAACTGGACGAGATGCAAGAACCGTTAGTCAAATATGGAGAGAGTATTGGAAGCTCCGATATTGAAGGAGACAGTTTGTCGTAGATTGGCTGAGGCAAGGCGAGGTTGTAACACTGATTCTTACACAGAATCATCATCGTTCACGCTTGCAATAGAACGGCCTGGCGTGGCTAATGGATCACATATCTCGCTTCTATTTGAGTGCAAATCTGGAGTGTTAAGTGAGTTGATCCTTCCGAAATATTTGAGCACCATATACTGTAGTTGGCTCAAATATTTCGGCTCCTCGTGGTTAGTTTGGCATGCTTTGAGCTGCAGCAATCGGTCATCTCAATTAATATATAGTGGACATTTCGGTAGAACAGCGATAGGAGATACAGAACTGAAGGGTCTTGTCTTACCATACAGTCAGAGAATACCAAATACCATTTTTCTGCAAGATAAAGCCACTTATAGTAAACAAACATCAGCAGTTGCGGACGCGGGTTCGGCCCCGGCCGAGGACGACGTGATTTTTTCAGGGGGAAAAATCCTGAGATCACGCACTTCCGTCGGAAGGGAAGTAAAGCCCCGTTGGTCCCGTGTAGTCGTTTACGGGCTGCACGTTAAAGAACCCTTGCGAGGCAAAATTTACGGTCCCTATAAAGCCGCCCTGAAATGACCATAGCAGTTGAAAAGGACATTAATGCAAAACAAACCTAAACATCAGCAGACATGCTTTGTAAGGTGTCACGATGATTCCTTGGCCAGTACAAGCTCCAGACCTCTTCTCTCTAATCTGTTGGACATGATTGTAAGTCGATTTTAGGCTCTCTAACGATTTCTAAATGAACTCTGGAATTTGCTGAATATTACAGGAATCACAATACCCCATTAAAATATTCGAACACTTATTTATTCAATGCCAGGCCACGTAAATGAATATACGGATCGACATGTTGGGGATACTACTTACTAAAAACCTCTGTATATTCAGCCACTGAATGTAATCGTTTGAAATTAAAATCACTTTATCAGAACGTTCTTATCTATTTATATGCCAAGATTGGTCTCATTTGAAGCATATTTTTCGTGAATGCATTTTTCTGTGGAGAAGATGTAATATCAGACTCAATTGGCATTGTTCTGGAAAGCAGAGCTTTAGGTAGATACCGTACAAATTATTGCAAATCATGTTCAAGAGCAAAATCTGTCTGACTGATCTGAAACAGTTAGCCAACAGCCTACGTGACAAATTAATTTTCCAGGTTTGAAAATGAACAAACCATAACAGATCTTGTAACCTATCAGTTCCTCTCAACGAAAATTTCCTTTGACCAGGAGGATCGTAACTGTCGTATGCGATGGAGGCGTCCGTCAATCAAGCCAAGTGACCGAAGAGAATCCGTTTGGCCATTTTAGGTTTGGACAGGGAAAAAAATAGTCAAAAATTATGGAATTTAAATGCTATCGCAATTTGATACGTTTATTCTATACCTTTTACCATAGAAGAAAAAATAATGGAAATATTATCTCGATGATTTTAAAAATGATCAATGAAAAGTAGAAATCTTATTACAACGCAACAATAATTATTTTCCAATTTCTTAGTATTTGATGTTAAAAGCAATAGTTGTAAATTAGAATATTTCTGCTATATAGAATAGCAAAAGCTGAGATAATTTTGGATAAAATGCCTATTAATAAACCAATTTAGTTAAAAGTAAAAATAATATCTTGTAAGCATTCCAAGGAGGAGCTTTAGCAGTGAAGCAGAAGTACATATATACATTTATTAAAAAGAAATTAACCCCCCCCCCGGGGAATAGGGGGTGGCAAGTAGCAGATTCTGCAGTCATCTATTTTTACAACTTTATCTGTAATTTTTATCTCTCCCCAAGTTTTTTAATCAAAAAATTAATTTTCTCGAAAGTAGTAAGTAAAAAATGTAAAAAAATTCGTATTTTCTTTCCTTTCTCATCGTTTCCGAACGTATGATATATTACATGCTATATGTTGCCTTAGTTCTAAAGATCAAGTGACTGCCACCCCCGCAAATCTGACCCCAATGGAACCACTGGGCCTAAACTTCATAGTAATGTAGATTTTGCCTAGAGGAATCCGGATACTGAATTTCACGCCTTTACGTACCTAAATAGGACATAGATGTTGTCCTCTCTAAATCCCACCCCCGTAATTTCGACTCCAGTGTACCAATCAAAACCAAACAAAACAGTGCAGATAGACATGCCCATAGGAAGCTACATTCCGAATTTCAATTTTCTACCTCAAAAAATGTAGAAATTATGAAGGGGACGGACTGACATTATAAAACCAATAAGTAGCTCCATTCTTCCGCTACTTAATAATATAGATTA
>JAHWFO010011832.1:143620-261440 GCA_023313115.1 Rhysida immarginata | reverse complement strand
TGAACTAATTTTTTTTTGGTGGGTATGAACTTCCCATGCCCTCTTGTATAATATTACCAAGTATTATAGCTTTTGGTCCAGTAGTTTTTTTTATGGCCATGTCAAAATGGAACTTTAATTATAAAGACCCTGTATTTTACGAGACCTCCACGATCACTTGATCTAACGCCAAGAAAATGTGTCCATGCCTCTTTTTCCATGCGATGTAGTTGCCGGAACTGACCGTCAGATATTGGGACGCGTGTGGCAGGAACTTGAATATACGAGTAGAATTGATATCTATCGTTTCACCAAGAGTACGTACGAATATGAAAAACACCTCTTAAGTACGTACAATACTTGGAGAGATTTTCTATCTGCTGATATGAGAGTTTCCGTTATGTCTATATAGTTACTGTTCTATCGATTTCCGAAATCCCGGAGGGTTATGATTTAAAATACCGAGATTATGCTTTAAAATACCGAGTTATTAAAATATGAACCAGATTTCAAATATTTATTTCAAAGAAACTCTAAAAGACTGAATCACGGAATAACGTCATTGAATAGAGAAAGGCTTAAAGTTTTAAAAGCCCGTCTAGAGTTTTCATTCAGAAACCACACAGCGGCATCGTTTATAGGAAAATGGCGACGCCAATAGAATGAATCGCTTTGTGTGTATAGATTTTCCTATGGATCATTGAATGGAAATTCTAGGCAGGTTTTTAAAACTTTGAACCTTCCTCTATCAAATGAGCGAATGATTTATTTATTTATTTATTTATTTATTTATTTATTTATTTATTTATTTTTATCCAGTGGGTTGAAATAAAATTTGAAATCTCCATGTTTTTGAATAACTCTGTCCAATTCGTATGTTATTTATGACTGACAAGTTATACATGAGTCAGTCAAAAAATTTCTAGAATATTAATATACCACCGTAATGGCAAGACATACAACAACCCTTAACATAACCTAATCTTCAAAGTCTGAACTTGCACACGCGCACATTTATTTCATCGATGCTGCCATTGTTGGAATCTCCGACGGAAGATTTGTTTTGGAATCTTCTAGAATTGAATCGTCGCATTCGGTTTGATGTCCTCTTTTGACACGAAACATGTCCCCTTGAGGCGCAGTAAGGAAGAGCAAAAAAGTCATTCGGCGAAGAATTGTTCACAGCAAAGTTGGGGGGGGGGGGGGAAATCACTTTCCTTGACACTTCCACCGATCATGCAAAACTTGAGCTAGATTGATGTTAGCGGCTGTTCAAACTGTGACATTCGCCGACTAACCAACACTCGTGTCCAACTGGAACGAAATAGTACGACAGAGCACGACGAAACCTGTTTAGACTTGCTGCTAGTAGACATGCTAACAATGGTAAGCTTCCCATCACATTATTTTCCTTCCACGCTATCTTATCTCTCATTCTCCGTCTGCAGGGATTTCCGAGATTTTCAATGATTTTAAAGATATCTTTACTGGGTTTGCGAAGTTGGTTGCTGCGTTTCCAATTTTTTTTCGAATTGTTCGCCTACCACCTACTAAGAGTGAAGGGCTGTGATCGTTTCCGAAACTCAAAATTTTTTTCTAAAATCGACTTAACAACTCATGATTCGCAAAGATATGTTGAAATTAAAAAAAAACGTACGTATGTGAATATTTTGTGCAGCTAACTCCTCCGAAACGGCAAATAGCACAACCAAACAAAAATTACCCCTACTTAGAGGGTACCTTAAATAGTGCCTTGGCGCATTTTTATGTCTAAAAATCAAAAAATTGTTGTAGTGTTCAAACAAGCAAACCAAACTCAAACTCGACATGTACGGACTCCTATCATTAAGGCGGATTTTTTTTTTGTAAATGATTTGTTTGGCTCTGATGAGCCGTTTTGGAGTTATTAACGATCAATTTTGGCCATGATCCGGGATACACAGGACATGCGTGCCTATTATAACTTTTACTTACTTTCTGATCCGAACATAAAGTGAAAAATCAAAAAATTCGACGGAACGACCAACTTTGCGAATATATCAAGGCCGTAGCCAGGATGTTATCTTGGAGGGGGGGGGGGTCGATTTTCAAAAATTCCACGGCGGCGGACCTTTTTCCAGGGGGGCCCTGGGTTAGGGCCTGTATATAACGATACTTTTAATTAACATCATTATGGAAATGCAGTACCATGCATTCTCAACTGGTTTTGATTGCTCTTCGTAAGCAGTCTTGTACATAACGAAACAAAATGAGTTATCTCTTGGGAGTTCATATTTCTGAATATTTTTAATAAGTTCTGTAATTTGATTATGTTAACTACTTGCATTCAGTGTCTGTTTGGCAAGGATTTTTTTTTATATATTTTAGTTTCAATATCTATAAAGTCGAAAAGGATATGTCATTAAAAAGGCTTTTCAAAATGGGCAATTTTTTGAAGTTATCCTATATATACTAAACTCCTTTAACATTCGGAAAGTTAAATTAGTTTCGACTTTCAATTATTCCTTAGAAACAACGTCTTGTTCAGAAGCAATCGATATTTCGAGTGTGCACTTTATATAAAAAGGTTTTTAAAGTCCTTTATTAACAAGAATTACAACAAAGATGTCTTTTTTCCCTCTTCATCGTATGAGAGAGAATTCTTTTATTATTGCTTGGCAATAACATCTTCAAGTTCCTTTGTTTCGTCGCTGTCAAGAACGATTATTCGTCTTCTTTTCAATTCTTCACAGAATCCCTCGCCACGTCCACCAGCCTTTCTAGAATCCTGGATTTTTTTTATATTCTTTCAACTTCTCTCCTCATATCTACCTCCCCCTCCCTTCTCTTTCAGCATTCCTTCTTTGAATGGATGTTCTCTGTGGAAAGAGGAATTTTGCCGCCAACGCCGTCACCATGTCGGCATCTCATGAGCACGACGGGCCGAAGAACAAAGCCCTTCGGCGGGTAAGAAAAATCAGGCCAGCAATGCATTTCTAATATTAAGACTATGGATATTCACAATAAGGAGGAGGAATGTTTTCGAGAAAGTTTATTTTCTCCCCTCCCCCACCTCGTATTTATTTTTCTACGTAAAATAACTAACTGACAGAATTGTATAGAGGTCTCAAACATAGAAACCTATAGAAGATTTTATTATACTAGTATATGTTTGTTATTTATTTATGACTTAAATCTCCTTCGCATACATTGTAATTTAATAACAGTATTGAATTCTTAAAATATATAGTATTTTTCCTTTTTTTTTTTCGAAAATATTTTTTGTAGAAAATATGTAAGACGGGAACTTACACTTAAGAAGTTATAAATAAGAAGTTATTTTTAAAAAGAATGTAACGCTTCTTTTTTTCAGTTACCAAGCACTTCTTTTCGACATAGCCAGGATCTTTGACTATGGATTTTTGCCAGCGAGAACACGATCTTGCATGCCATACTGGTCTTTCACACCGCTTTCAGGGAAGAGGAAGAACTTCCCTGCCGCTATTGTCACTACTGAAACCAGAGATCCTTAATCCAACGAGATGCGACAATCCGTATATGCGAAATGGTTCGCGCACCTTTCTTCTGCGCAGATGGCGCTATAAGTCATGATGATATCCGACGTAATCAAAACGTCTTCAGAGCACTGAAAGCAGACGATAACGGCGACAAGGCAGAGATTGTAAATATTTCGATGTTTAAAATACGACATAATTCTTACATACGGAAAATTGTTTTAATTAAATCAAATATTAAAGAAATTAAGAAAGAAATCAAAAAGAGTTAATTCTATTTAATTAATAACAGAAGATTGTTAGTCGGCCATGGTTAGTTACAAGATGACGACACTTGCGAATGCTCTCTTGCCATTTGAGCGTTTGTTACGAGATGGTGCCACGGGTATTTTTGCCATATCAAGTTTGGTATGGGAATTTTGCTTGTTGTCGCATCTCGTTAGATTAAGGATCTCTGACTGAAACGCACCATCCATATTCTACCTGTGCTAATATCACACATCTTATCACCATAAAAATTCAGCAAACGTCGATAATAGGCAATGAATAGTCCTTCAGTTACACACTTCTGCTTCCATATCTCACACATAAATTTCTAGATAGATAAAGTAAGGACACTCTGCCATTTCTGTGCAAAATTCCTTTATAGAGATATCTACAGGAATGCAAGTAATTTTTATAATAATTTTATTATATTAGTATTAATTATAATTTTTCCGATTCTTTCATGTTGTTGCATAATAACCCGCGATTTGGCCTTTTTTGACATTTCTGTAGATGGAGTTTTGTACAGAAATGGCGGGAGTGTCCATACTTTATCTATCTAGAACTTTACTCAAACTGCTCCTATCTGGCGCACGCCAACAAAATTTAACGGAATATTAGCGGGAAATTTCAACTTCTACAATTACTACGAATATTTGGTCGTGGGCCAACACAGATCAGGAAGCATTATTAACGGAGCGTCCTGTGAAGATGTTTTTACCAAATATTAGTTTCTACCCACTGTCATCAATTCAGAGGCGATCGAGCTGAGTCAGACAGACACTCGTCGATCGCCCTCCCCTGCTGCGATTCGTGGTCGAACCAATCGCTTATTGGACAAGCATCGGCGAAAACAGCCAATGAGCGAGAAGGATGAACGGCGGGAAATTTTGACACGCAATGCGTCGCCGTTTTCGAGAGAGAAGGGTTTGGAAACCGTTTGAAGAAGGTCAGGGGAAGGAGTACGAAAGAAGAAGAGATGGAAGAGAAGTAGGCAAGAAAAGAAAAGCAAGAGAAGGAATCGAAGAAGGCCGCTTCTCATAGCGATACGGAGGCCCCGAGGGAAAGCCATGTCGGTCTGCGACGGCACAGAGAAGAAATAAAGGCGGAGAAGAACGAGCCTATGCGGCGATACGAGAAATAAAGCAGCGTCTGGGCTGTCGACTTCAAAGAGAAGCGAATTGAAGCCACAACGAGCAGTTCGGGCAGGTCGTCGCTTGGAAACGAAATTTAAGACACCCGAATTAAATTTGCGGACGACATTGGCTGCGGAGAGACAGAATTTGAAGAAGGACGTACGGCACGATTTTCCTTCGTCAGGTCGTAGAGGTCGGGAACGACTGCAAAGCAACAACGAAGGGTTTATACGACACGTACTTTTCTTCGCTCCATAAGCAAGGAAGACCCACTCCAACCCACCGAGACGTTAACCCAGGAGGGCCTCCGAAAGGACAGCAATTACCAGGAGTTTGGTGCAGGTAACGGGGGGGGGGGGGGGGCATCGTAGTCACGTGACGCGCGGTCTTTCCATTCCTGGCTCGAAAGGAACACTAGCATTAGTAAGCTGCGTAAATTATCATAAAGACAATTATATTAAGATACGTAATGATTTGTATGTTTAAGTGATAAATATGTGTCCTGATAGTACCGACAGTGATAATATTCTTTTGATTCTATTTTGCATAGTACCGACAGCCACAGCCGCTCTATTGCATTTCTCGCACATTGACAACCCCTGTGCCCACGTAAAGCTGCTTCCGCCAACGGGGTTCTCCAAATTGTATGAATATTGAATTAGATTTTGTCGCGACAGAAGAATGAAATATATCATGCACATTATGTTAACTTTAACTTTACTTAGATTTGTACAATTCAAATCTCCAATTAAATTGTTGTTAAATTTACTTTATCTCCAATTAAATTGTTGTTAAAAACCATCACTTCTGTTTGGAACCCACTCTGTTCACAATAAATTATCACCTAATAGTTTATTTGGGATTATCCGTGACACACATGAACATTCGAATGAATAAATTTATTGAAATAATATACCTTATTTTAGTGATAACCCTATGTATTACAGGTTAATAAACGTGGAGAATAGTGATATTTTTGCCCCCTTGTAAATAAATTGTTTAATACATTAACATAGAACAAAGTGGGCAACAACAAATAACCTGGAGTGTGATATCAATACCATGGATTTATTTTTCTTCATTGTCACTACCGATAGCGACACACTTGCGCCAACGATGAGCTAGTTCTTTCATTCCGTTGGCAGAGAGCTCAGGATGGTGAAAGAGAAACCAGGTTTTTAATAGAAAAAATAAAAATTTCAATCTATAAATTCACTCTTGTGTACATCAGAGCTAGGAAACAAAGCCAAGCTCTGTTTTCAAATATATCTTTGTCCCCATTCTCACCTATGGTCATGAATCTGGTGTAATAGCCGAAAGAGTGCGATCGCGGGTGCAAATGGCCGAAATGAAATCCCTGAGATGTGTGGTAGTTGATACCCTGCTAGATAGAGCGCACAGCAGCACCATAAGGGCACCTTTAGGTGTTGACCCGCTACTTCTCCGCATCGAGAGGTCTTAGCTACTTTGGTTTGGCCATGTGATACAAATGCCGCAACTCTTCCTAGGCAGGTGCTATTTCTCAAGTCGGTGAACAAGAGACCAAGGGACCGGCCTAGAACCACGTAGCTAGACTATATGGGCTCGAATCGCTTGGGTATTATCATGGACGACATGCGTCTTTTGGCGGAAAACCGCAAGCGCTGTTGAAAAGCGGGTTTAAAAATAAATAAGTACATCATAAGGAATAAATGATGCAAATAAATGACATATCTCCAGTTAAGTGCAAAGAGCGTTTCATTACAAAAGGCAAAGAGTTACATACCTTAATAATATATGAACGCTCCTACCAGGAAATGTTATATTTGAATTTTTATTGTCTTGTAGAAAGATTGTCATGTAAGGATGCGAGCCAGAATCCACCTCAAAATTATAAAAACTTCAACCTTTACAGCCTATTAGTATAAAATTTCGATAGTTCATATAATGAATGAATTAAACAGCTTGACTCGTTCGACGGGGTATTTTATATTATTTACCGACCTAAGTGAGAAATAGCTAGAAGAAAATACCAACATTAGAAAAGATATTCAATTAAATATTGAATTATTAAATATTGAATTATCTCTATTGTTTCGATATTCTTTGATGACATCAAGTAACTTGCAAAGAGACAGGAGCGGATCACGTGATGTTTATGAAGAAAGACGAAGACTAATAACCGATTGTTTGGAATTTGTATCTGTCGCCCATCTCACCAATACAAATGTTACAAATTTAAATTTATCTATCACATATGCTACGTCATGGATCAGAAGAGAGAGAATTGTTAGCCAGTTGGTAATCGGAAGTCAGTGGTCAATCAGAAGTGAGAATCGGCCACCCAGCAGCCATGTCAATCGGCTTAAAGGGACGCAGTTTATATGAGTCGCCAGCTGTCATTCCGTAACAACAGTCAGCAGCTAGAGCAGACACGATGCCTCTGAGGAATGAATAAACATGTAAATAAAGTTTACCCGAAGAACTCAGTAATTTCGATGCCCGCATCTAAGACCGCCGAACAGCCGAAGGGAAGCAACTTCCCCGTACCATAATCTCAACGCAGACGATCGTCGCTTACGCCGAGCATAGGCGACGCAGTAACGCCCACAAAGCAGTGCAAGGCCAATTCTTTTTCCATGCACAAACACGTAAATCTTTCACGTTATCTCTATTGGGTACAGTTATGACTAAAGTGTCTATTATATATCCCGTGGCGACTACTTCGAGATATTGATTTATGTTAAAATAGGTTCAATGAGTAACTAGCTAGAGATTAATTGATTATTAGGTTTCAATTTCAAGGTATAGATGAGTACTAGATTGGGTATCAATCCATATATGGTCTAGATTGGCACCTATTTTTTCAATAATCTAATAAGCTTAATTGGAACCTAACTTTAATATTATAATATTTAGTAAACCAGTCAGGAGACCACACAAATCATCATTGAACAACAGCCGCTAGATGATATTTTGTCCGAAGGGCATTAGCCAACTCATTCAACTGATGGGAAGATTCATTCGATAACATAATTGAGTGACTGCCGTTTACCAACTAATCAGAAGATAGTACTAATGATATCGTTATAAGCAATCGTGCGTTTTTTTACGACGAATTGTATTAACGTTGTATCACATCACAATGCTGAATTTGAAATAGGTAACTACAATAGTACGGAGAACGTGGTAGATATCTTTCAGTTCAAGAAATAATTCGTTTCACGAAGATCTTATAACGGCGAGTGGTGATCACAGAATATACATGTACTTATATTAAACTTCAGATGTTGCAGGAAAATTTACCTTGTGGCATCTTAATTTGTGCTGCCACAGTTTTTGTTGTTTATTTAATTCAGTTTATAATACTTGCTGAATCTTTAATTGTTGTAAAAAATAACATTGTTAGTTGCGAACTAACAAAGGCTCATGCTGATGATCTTATGATGTGAAATAAACATATGAACTAACAAAGCCTTGGCACTGAAACGTGATACATTGTTACATCATCATAAGTCAACCAAATTTAGAGCTTATTATTGGTAGAAATGCGGTTAACAAAGGACGAAGTATGATGATGTAACAATGTATGACGTTTCAGTGCGGAGGCTATTTTTATAGGAGGCGTTGGGCTGGCGAGCTGTTTCAACACCACCTCTACACAAAGCCTGAGCGCGAAAATTTCATACATTGTTACATCATCATACGGAGTCATGTTTAATCGTATTTCTACCAATAATATGCCCTAAATTATGACTCCGCATGATGATGTAACAATGTATGAAATTTTCGCGCTCAGGCTTTGAGTAGAAGTGGTGTTGGCTCAGGTGACTTTTGAGTGTCCAGGCCCGTCTTTCTCGTCGGCTGCGGGAAGCCACGTCATGAAATAATGCGTTGAGAAATTTTGTGCTGAACTCTTAAGGTAATTTGTCTTATCATGGAAATCCCAGTACTCCAGGACAGATATAGCAACTGATATAGTGTACTCTTGAGATTAATAATGTAGTTGATGTAGACGTGCTACTTAAAGTATATTCAAAATATGAGGCTACTATAGCTAATTGTATAGTTTTGAAGAGAACATAATAACCTTATGTAAAAGGGAGGCTAGAATTAAAAGTTTGGGAGTAAAATTGAAAATAGACTTTTATGCTGCAACTAATCTACGAGATTGAAATTAATAGTTACTTTAAACTGTTAACAGTGTTGGAATCCTTTTGTAACAGTTTTAAAGGGGTATATGCTCTTCCTATCTAACTTTATTGAATTATTAAATGAATATTTCTAAAATCACTTAACTTCGTGTGTTTATCATTTCTATGTAGTGGGACCGTTTATTTTATCAGGTGACATTGCTACATCATCTAAAGCTACATACCACAACCTAAATTTTTGATAGTCTAGCTCTCAAAATAATAAGCTTATCTAAAATAAGTAAACAAAGTCCATTTAAAATAAGCTTATTAAAAATAAGCTTGTAGTAAATAAGTCTATCTAAAATGAGTAAGTTTTAATTTAGCTATCAATTTTTTAATTTTATAATTGAAAAATGACGCCACATATACCCAAATATCGAAAATTCCTGCCCGTAACTCTAAAATATATTTATAAAGACCTCCCCTTGGAAGCATAAAACGTTATTTTACACACAGTTGATCATTATTCCGTTAAATGAAGTTATCCTCACTGGGAATGTTTTCTAAAGAATAGTTGGTTCTTATTTCAATGTTCTCGATTTTAAAAAAAAGCTTTAATGTGCAGTGTGTGCATTGTGGAATGCGATGAAAGGCTTTAAAGCCCAATCAATAACTATCTTGGGGAAGGAGGATGGATGATTCGAAGGAATAGTGGCAGATGGGGGATTCTTTTCCTAAAAGCCCCTACTACTAGCACCTAATGGATTTCCCCTGAAAAATGACTCTTTCTTCAGTTTTCTTTTGTTCAAAGTTTTCCTTCGTTTCGAAATAAATAAACAAGAAAGAAAAATAGCATGAAATTTCTGCAAGAGAAAGATATATCGAAGAGAACTAAAAGAGAGAGAGAGAGATAGTTTAAAAAGTATACAACATATGTTCAAATATTATTTATTTATTCGGAATTTTATAAACATAAAAGTCTACATTCTTCGATCATATTGAAAAAAAAGTTAAGATTTCAATTTGAAGTGAACTTTTTCTTTATCAACCGAGACCGATAACAATTTTATCAATAAGCTTCAGCAGTCGCCAATGTGGACGGAATGAAAAGAAGAGTTTTTAAGATTCCCTGACAGTCAGGCGAACTGTTTGGTAGCCATGGCAACGTTTTGATAGGTTCCAGGTTCAACTCAATTGATAGAGCGGGGTGATAAACAGTAAATACCGTTCATGGATAGCACACTTTACAAGTCGTTACCCCTCCTTAAAAAAATGTTTTATCTTCAGAAAACGATATCCTGCTGTTAAACTTTACTTGCCATGTCTTTTACTTTCCGCGCCATTGCCTTTCTAAATTTCAACGTCGTGTTTGGCTGGCTGCTTCCCCCACTCGCTCTCTTTTTCATTGCGCGAATCAAGTTTCATAGAAAAGCTGTTTTATCTTCGCAGACACTCTCAGAATGCTAATGGGAACTTTCTTTTAACCGATTGCCACTGGGTGGTGTCAATAGGAGAGTATCAATGTCAAAATACTACAAAGTTTGTTCTAAATTCTCCTTCTCCCCCATCATCCTTCTTCCATCTTTTCGACGTTGAAAAATTGATAGGCGACCTTTCTATCAGGAATGCCTATAAAAAAAGCAATAAAGAAAACAATGGGGAAGAATAAATTTAAATATTTGTTATAAATATGTACATATTTCTCAAGTTTTTCAAACAATTAAAAAACACAAAATTGATATAAATAAAACGACAATAAAAGCGATATATTATTAGTATTTCCCTCTTCCCCTCTCTATATAAGAGCCTCTTGAAGCAATAAGATAGATTTGATCAGAGTATCTATTATGAATATTCGGCAAACACATTTCTGCACATTTCTTAATAGCATCTTATACATAATTTCGATTTTTTTTTTTTTATCAAATTTCTATCAATATTAGAAAATTTAAAACTGATATTGGATTTCAAATATTCATGTATGATCTCGTCTTGGGGAAGAGGCTAGTCCAGGATTTCGAACAAATATTTTCAAGAAATTATCTCCATGAATAACAAACGTGATGGATGTCGTTGTATAGCTGGCTTCACCGCATAATTCGCGGACAAAAGAAGAAAGCAACCGATACATTCGTTTTTTGGATCAAAAATTTTTACCGATACATTCGGATCAAAAATTTTTATGCGATACATTCGTTTATTGCAGAAACTGCTCCTAGGAGGCACTGACATCGACAAAACGAAAGGTGGCATCTATCACAGAGAAAATGCAGTGTGTTTTATGGCTTGTCCCAATAAGCTAAATATGTGCTATCACTTATTGGGAGGTTTAGCAAAAATCTACTTATAAGAATGCACGCTTGGTCTGTACGTTTATCCGGCCGTCCGCCGTTCGCACGATAACTTGAAACCGCTTTCAGAATTTCAAATTCCGTTTTCGGAAATATGTCCATCAATGTTTTAGCTCGGCTATATCAACTTTTCAGGATTTTTCGTGGACCCCTTCAAGTCGAATTCACATGCTAAAAAACAGCGATCCTAAAGAATATCAAGATAAAGTCATATCATATAACAATCGATTCGCCAAGAATGAATACGCTGTTACTTTCTGTTTATCATTTATGTGTCGTTGATGTGAGCTCGCGCACGCGACGATCGCTTTGTCGACACACGATTGCTCAAGTGCTCATAATCTGTATTATTAAATAGCGAAAGAATGGAGTTACTTATTGGTTTTACAATGTCCGTCCATCCCCTTCATAATTTCTACATTTTTTGAAGTAGAAGATTAAAATTCGGAATGTTGCTTAGTATGAGCATGTCCACCTTCACCATTCATTTGATTTTGATTACGCACTGGGGTCGGAATTACGGGGGCGGGAGTCAGAGAGGACAAAAGATCTATGTATTATTCAGATACGTAAAATACTGAAATTCAGCATTCAGATTCCTCTAGGCAAGATCTACATTACTATGAACTTTAGGCCCAATTGTTCCAGTGGGGACAGAGCTGCGGGGGTGGCAGTCGCATGGTGTTTAGAACTGTGGCAACATATGCTATGTGATATGTCGTTCGATCAGAAATGATCAGAACGGAAAGACGATAGAGCTCTTTTACATTTTCCACATACTATATTCGAGAAAGTCAATTTTTTGATTAAAAACTTGGGGGGGGGGGGGGAAAAAAGTTCCGAATAAGGGGGTAAAAATAGATGAACGCAGGGTCCCTAATTGCCTTACCCTACTTGGGGGGAGGTTAATTTCTTGTTAATAAATGTATAAACGTATTTCTGCTTCACAGCTAAAACTCCTTCTTGGAATGTTTTTATAAGATTTTATTTTAAATTTTAAATTTTTATCCCCCCTCCCATGATTATTCATTGATTATCACTGTAATACTGTATATTTAATGTTTATTGAATGAAATTAATGTTTAACATAAAAGAGCAAAGAAATTATTAGTACTGAGTGAGAATCTACTGAACATCTAAGAATCATACTGGATTTGCAAAGTCGGTTATAATTTTTTTTTTAATTTTTTTATTTTAACTTCAGATTCGGATAGAGCATTAAAAAGTAAGCACACATGGCCTGTCTATTCGTGAACATGGCCAAGATGGCTAGGTCGCGGAACCAAAATGTTTAAATGTGTGACTAAGTTCCCGAACAGATGGTACATGAGTGCCTATTATAACTTTTACCTAATTTCTGATGCTCTATCGGAACCTGAAGTCAAAATTAAAAAATTCGAAAAAAATTGGCAACAGAACCAGCGATTTGGCGAATATACAGTAACGGGTATATATATGCTTTTAATTAATATCGTTATGATAATGAGGTACCATGTAATCTCAACTTGTTTTAACTATGAATTACAAACGGATAAAGAAATATCGATGATATTAATAGTACATATCTTAGGATAATTTCAATAAAAGACACTGAGAGTTAGGAAATTATTTGGTTCATGATGAACTTCTTGAATATGTCAGCAAAGAAATATAAATTTGGAGAGTTCCATGTTGCCAAGCTGTTTCGCAAAC
This sequence comes from Rhysida immarginata, assembly GCA_023313115.1. Taxonomy (NCBI): domain Eukaryota; kingdom Metazoa; phylum Arthropoda; class Chilopoda; order Scolopendromorpha; family Scolopendridae; genus Rhysida; species Rhysida immarginata. The sequence goes on along the minus strand of JAHWFO010011832.1, from coordinate 248,409 downwards.
TGAAAAAAAAAATGAAATTCAATCTTAGTTGAGATTCGAATTTAATTAACTTAAAAAGTAACCAAATGTTCTAAAAAAAACTGAGCATGGTTATCCAACATCAAATTCATCTATACTGAAGTTAGAGCAAAACTTTAAAAAGAAAGCCCATTGTGGACTGGATCCTAACCAGATGAACAAGTTGGGTTCTTTTTAATGTAAGGACCAACAGACTGCAGAGGGTTAATGAATTCCTCCCTTTCCCCTCTTCTTTCTTTTCTTAGACCCCCTGAACGATAACAACGCTACTGGTCGTAAAATATTTCTGCTGACCCCCCCAAAATAAAAGAAGAGGCAGGCCACCATTTATCATCGAGTGCTTTAATTGAAAACCTTCCGCTTCACTTCCACACCTTTAAAGGTTCCTCTACGTTTCAGGCCTCATTAAATCTTCTTATCTCGAAACAGTCTTTTACTCTTCTAACCTTTCTCGGCTCCCCGACCAATCTCTTCCCAGTTTCTATTCTCTTTAGACTCATTTCCTTAACTTTTTCTTACGTTTTTCTCTGAACGCTTCATTTTAAAGAATTTAGGAACACTATGTAATTCACACACTCATAATAGCCTTTTTGTAAAAAAAAAAAAAAAAAAAAGAAGGACGCCGTATATTAATAATAATAATAATTATCCCAATTAATTTCGCGTCATCTTATTTGGTTTGGTACTATGTAATTAGTCTTCTGATAACTCAATTAAGGGGAAAACCAATGAACTATCACAAAGCAAAGGTCAATAACCTCATTTTCATTATAAAGATTTCCGTCGGTTTCAGACCTCAACTCATCTTTCATTTTCCCAAAAATGTGGAAAATTATTTTGTTCAACATTGCAAAGAAACGGTCATTCGCTTCCTTAAAATATCAAGCCAAGTCTTCCACTTAAAATTCTTCTACGTATTTCAGAAAGCATACATGAATTTCTCACGCATGAATACAAAAAGATAAATCTTTACTGCAATCAGAAACATCCACAAAACTAATGTTGTGTTTCAAACTTTCAGGAAGACGAGATTATTTAAAGGAAGCTTAAATAGTAAATATCGCTCATGAAGAGGTTGTTGCTTAAAAAACCCCCAGAAAATATAACTCTTAAAAGATTTTCATATATGCTGAAAAGAAGAATATAAAAATTTGATTATTTTTACAGTAATATTTATTTACAGTAATTACGAAAACTGCAAGTAAAATTATGTATTCTCTTGTGTACGGCCTGAGTAGTTCTTACGCCCATATTCACCAACAACAGCTTAACTCTCACTTTTACAAGTCAGGCTTGAAAAGTTCAACTTCGTTTTAATCTGATTGGTATACACCAACATTTCAAGGCGGCAGCTTGGCCATAACCTCCAGCGATAAATCTCTTACGCCCATATTCAGCACGTTTTAAAACGAGTTCAAACTCGGATTCAAACATATCATATTTACCACGCGGTTAAGTCAACTTAAATGTAGCTGAGTTTAAGTTGCCCTCTACGGCCGCTTAAGTCGATCTTAGACCGATGCGCATGCGCAGTGTATCTCCAGCTACTCCAGCCAAAGAAAAACAACATGGAGGACGATATGGAGTCTCTTCGTACTTTGGAAGACGTTTTATTTCTAAACAAATTCATTCGTCGCAAACGGATGAATCCAACAAGAAAATAAAATTATCTACCTTGTACAACTTGACGAGGTTGATTTTCGAAAGCGCTAACGGTTATCGCACGAAAGTTCGTGAAGGAGACCAAGTGCGTTGTTGTTTAATCGCCATGGCCATGCTTTGAATAAAACATGACCGTGATATCAGGTTATATAACGTCATGTCACGTGTAACTTTGAACCAATGACAGAAGTCGACGCAACCACATTTGCCTTATGCTACAGTTAGCGAAGCTTCCGCCTTAAAATGTTGATGAATACCAATCAGGTTCAAACGAAGTTGAAACTTCAAGCCTCACTTGCAAAAGAGCGAGTTAAGCAGCTGTTGGTGACCTATGACCCGTATATGATCTGACGTCACGGTCACATTTGATTCCAAGCATGGCCATGGCGACTAAACAACAACGCGCTTGCTGATCTCTTTCACGAAAGTTTCGTGCGATAACCGGTAGCGCTTTCATAAATCAACCTCGTCAAGTTGTACAAGGTTTGCGTCGAGTTGTAAAATAATCTTTTTTTCTTGTTGGATTCATCGTTTGCGTCGAATGAATTTGTTTAGAAACAAAACGTCTTCTAAATATGAGACTGCATATCGTCCGTCCTTCATGTTGTTTTTATTTGGCTGGAGTGGCTGGAGATACACTGCTCATGTGCATCGGTCTAAGTCGACTTAGCGGCCGTAGGGGGCAACTTAAACTCAGCGACATTTAACTGCATGGTGAATACGAGTTACGCTTAAACTCGAGTTTACACTCGTTTTAAAATGTGGTGAATACGCCCGTTAACGTAGAGAACGTGAAAGTATAGAGCTATGACAACGTTCTAATTGACACCACAATAATTGTTACTTTGAGTTTGCATTTTTTTTCGTACTGCCCTGCACACGATTTACACCCAGTCTGCCTCAAATATTCATGTTAATTCTCTAATAAATATCCTGCATCAGTATGGTTTTACGAGACAAGGAATTTGTATTGTTTTGTGTTTTAACGTGAGCATGAATGTAAATATGGATGGAATCAAAGGAATTTCCACTGTTTATTTAAGCCAACTTTAGATAAAAGTGAAATTTTCAAATTTAAAATTACATCTGCGTCACAGCTAAAGCTCCTTGGAATGTTTACAAGTATTTTTCCCAAAATGCTTTGCAACAATGATTTTTTTCTTTCCTAACGTTTATGGTAACTTTGATTAAGAAGGGACAAATGTTTCTAGCAATGGAAAGAACATAGCCGCAGTAGTTTAAGACATTTAGATTTCCCATTTCGCGCGTTTGGAAAGATTCTACAACAGTCGTTAATAATCAATAATAATTATTTGTTAATAATAATAGGCCTAACGTCAATTAGCTAGCGTTAACAAGAGGCCTAACGTTTTTTAATTATTGATAACAATAGGCCTAATTTTAAACAGTTACTGATAATAATAGCCCTAACATTAATTAACCTAATAGCAGTTTGCTATTAACAACAATATGCCTAATAGTAATTAGCTGTTGCTAACAATAGGCCTAACATGAATTAGCCATATTTAACCATATTTAATAATAGATGACATTAATTAGCCATTTTTAACAATAGGCCTAACATTTAATTAGACACATTTAACAATAGACCTAACAGCAAGTAGCTATTATTAACAATAGGCCTTAAATTAATAAGCCATTTTTAACGGTAGGCTTAATTATAATTAGCTATCGTAAAAATTAGGCCTAACAGTAATTAGCTGCTGACTATAATAAGCCTAATTGTAAATAATTATTGACAACCATGAGCGTACGATTTAGTATTGTTAACAGTGCTATTTGAGCAACAGTACGTGTACATGGATACAGAGATCCACGTATGCATCACGGCTTAAAATACATGTCATTCAACATACCAAAATTAGCAGATAATTTCCTTAAGTCGATCAAACTGTTTACAAAATTTTTATTTCATTCTTAATTTTATTTATTTATTTCCTGGTAAGTTTTGTCATCAACTTTAATGATTTGTTAAAACGAAATGAGCGCGTGCCTCGATAAAGCTTCATAACAGGCACGTGCTCCAAGCTGACGTAAACATTACTTAAATGATAAACAAAATTAACATTGTATTCACTTATGACTCGTCAGTACGAATCGAATGACATATGCCGTCAGTTGATATTCTTAACATTAGTGCACATGCACTACGAATGTGGATGAAGAGTTGATACATCGGAGTTAAGTTCATCCGTTTCAAGTCATCGTGCAAATGGCGGCCGACCGAACAGAAAAACTTACCGATTAGGCTCGTATTCTTATACGAGGAGATATCAGAAAATAACGCCATTTATTTTTTTAACGGAAGAAATATAGTTGCTGTGTAAAAATTAATATAGCCATAAACAAGGCTGAGTACATTCACATAAAATGCATAACAAGAGTTGTTCCTGCGTATGCGCACTACGTGCTACCAGTCCTTTAGAAAATGGCCGCCGTTATCACATTGTCTACAGTGGAAGAACAGCGAGCTATTTATTATAAGGTTTCTTTTCGCAAAAGGCAAGAAGCCCGCGTAAATTTATGGGAAAATGGTAGAAGCTTACGGTGCCGACTGTCTGGACTATTCGAATGTGTGCAAATTGTGTAAAATGTTTCGGGAAGGAAGAGTTAGCCTTGCCGATAAACAGCGATCCGGGTGGCCTGTGTCAGCGGCAACACCAGCCATTGTCGAGGACATTAACAACACAATCAGAGAAAACCGTCGCATTTCCTTGATAGAAGTAAGTGAAACGTTTTACATATCCTAAGGATCTGCATGAGAAGCTTGGATATCGCAAAGTCTATTCGCGTTGGATCCAAAACGTCTGACCCCAGAAAGTCTTACACTGCACACCTGAGCTGAAAACTGCAAGCATGGTGTGGAAACATCCAAATTCTCCGGTTAGCAAATAATTTAAAGTTTCTCTTTCAGATCGGAAGATTATGTTTACAGTTTTTTGGGATATGCAAGACATCCGATATGCTCTATCGGAATTTGAAGTCAAAATCAAAAAATTCGAAAAAAATGGCAACACTAATCATGTTTAATTAAAAAAGTAAGCCCAATCTACCTTAATGCTCACAATTTTTTAAAATTGGATTCGGTGTTCATTTCCAAAGAGAAAAATTTGCCATAGCATTCATAAACTAGGAACTCCCATGTTTTTCGCATGGTCTTACAACATGTCGCTAAACCATTTAGATATCTTCGTCCCAGATGGGAAAACTAAAAAATTGGACAGGGAAGTTGAAATCAAATCAAATAGTTGAAATCAAAATATGACCAATTACACTAGTCCACATTTTCAAATATCATAAAAAATTTTCTAGCACGTACAGATTTCTTGTTTTTCGATGAAACATTTAAAAATTATTCAGTGTTTTGGGGCCTGATAAATTTTCTTGCGGCCCCAAAATATGGATACTTTCACAATGCAGCCTCTATGTGCATAACTTGGGAATGTGACGTGATAGAAAAAAAATCTAAAAGCAGATTCGAATTTTTCATATAAATTTTTCCTAAGAGCACTATCTGTGATCTTGAATGCAAAAAAGTGTGTTGACTAATATTATTAAAAAATAAACTAATCTAAAATGTTCTTAATGAAAAAAAAGCAATTTTTAATTAAATTTTGTTCAAACTTCAGTCAACTGTATTCTTATTCAACTTTATTTAAATAGTCAACTTCAATTGAATTGCATAATAATTAAATGAGCGCTGCAATTTTCTTTGTTCTACATATTTTACTGAAGCTGCTAATTATTTAAAAGCGAATTTAAAATGACAGGTTTATAAAATTAAAATTTTCAGTTGTTAATATTAAAATGTTTGATTTGTGCCATCCTTTTGATATTTAAAATAACTTTGAACAGAATAATAACGTTAGAAGTCATAAGATATTTAAAATATACTAAATAGAATAAAATATAGTACTGTACTTGAGCTGTATAGCGCCTCGAAGATTAATAAATTAAGATTCATTTCTTAAACTCTAATTCAAGATATTCATAAAAGGTTACGAAAGAAATTCCTACTCGAAAACTAAATTTCATTGAATTTTAATTTCAAAAATTAACAATAAACATTATTACAAATACTTAAGATATTAATAGATTCAGAGAACTTCTTGACGAGGGATGAACTCAAACATACAAGTTCATAGACGAGCGCATTTAATAAAAATAGGGGAGTGATGGGAATAAAGCTTCGAAAATGAGATTTTGCTAGATAAATGAAGGCTGATTGCGAAATGTTTAATACCAATAAAATACTTCTAAGCCGTTTAACCGTTTGACATTTAACGGTAATCATTTGCGTACAATTCGTTGTTTTCCGACTCGAACCTTCAAAAGCCCATTACACAATGGTTGACAAAGCCGGTCAACCAGAGAAATGAGCTTTTTGATTTTTTTTTCTATTTTTCTGAACTGCTTCTAATGCCGATTTCAGTGTAATGTCAATGTTTGTTTGTTTTATTTTTTCCTTAGAATATTCAGTCACCGTATCAATATGAGTAATTTATCATAATTAGATTGCTTATTTCGTTGTTTATTTATGAAATGGTTGATTTTAATGAAATAGCTAAAATGAGAAAAGGGAAAGGAAATAGGCGAAAACCTTACCTGTAATACAAGGTTGTTAAGTAGCCTAGCCCTTTGTTGTAAAAAGGTTGACCACCATTGATGTAAAGGGATATACAGTCTAGTACATAAAGGTTTAGACTTAAGTCATAGTTGAGCACGTGAATAGCACATCCCAAGCGTATACCTGCTACCCTATTTTCATTCAGAAGGGACAGGTTCAATCTAATCTGCCTTGACTCTCATAATAATACCTGATTTTACAACTGATCAACATCCGATAAGCTCAGTTCCTACGGAGCAGGTAAAAATTGTTCGGCTTCCTTCAATCCAATGAGATTGGTTTTTCCAGGTATCCAGTCGAACACGCTTACTATGGAACGATTCCATTAAGTTTTTGCTTAGCATCGGGGTAGGCAAGTTTTACGTCACGTGCAATCTAATACTATAATTCTCTTATCCGTCCGTCCGTCCGAGGCCAACAAAAAAGTCACAACAATCCGTCCGAAGCCAGGGATTGTTGTGGTTTAAGACTATACTCAGTCATTATTATTTAATTAAATAAATAAACTGAAAAAAAATAATAATTCTCTGGATCAGTCCAAAATTGTGGTAAATCATTGTTGTGAATTAAATAAATAAACTGAGAAATTGTTTTATCAGATGAACAGTATAATGTTGCAGAATATTAAGTTTTGGAAACCATTGATGCTCCATTTTCATTTCTTTACTCTTTAACCTAGTTTCTTATATATTTCTAGTTTATTATATATTTTATAGTAGAGAATATTAAATGATTTGAACAAAAGAGGATTTTTGTAAAAGTAACGGTGATATGAATTAGTGTATATTTATTAAAAACTAAAATATAGAATAAAGCATGACATGACATGACAATTAACATGAAAAGTTTTTAACCCTCAAATAAACAGATCAAATTGCACACTTGGATGAAAAATTTTTTAATCCGTTTATGGTGTTCTTTACAAACACTGTTTAAAACTTAAACGAAATCAAAAACGCTATAATGAACAAAATAATAATGTCTATCCATATTGGATTCGAACTATGCTATTCGAGGCAGTAGGCAGAGACTTTAACGATACTGCTGTCAGCCGGTATCGCTTATTACTGTCAGGAGGGAGCACGCGATGAGCACATCCCAAGCGTATACCTGCTACCCTATTTTCATTCAGAAGAGAGAGGTTCATTCTAATCTGCCTTGACTCTCAGTGCAAGTACCTGATTTTGCAACCGATCAACATCCAGTAAGCTCAGCCCCTACGGAGCAGGTAAAAACCTTTTTGCACCCGACTGTACATAAATAGTTTTGAGATACTACCAAAGCGTAATATAAACCGAAGTACATGCTAGGAACTGAAGATGGATACATGCAACAGGTCTGTTACTTGTATCCGTGTTTTTTTCCCTTTTATAATAAATAAATTATTATAACACTTGTATCTGTCTTATTAGAATGTGACAATATTCTTAAATTCTTACACGAAAAAAAAATACAAAGCAAAACACCGACATACTGCAAATTACTTTACTCCAATAATAGCATTGAATACGATTTCAAATCTGTATTTTCCATGATTAATTATTTTATTAAATTTGACACTGTTGCCTTTTTAATTTTAAGTTTTATATCAGTCAACAATATATGTTATTAAAATTTTTATTTGAATGATTTTTACGATTTGAACATCGCTTTCTTTTAACTTTTATAATTCACTTTCTATTTCCTGGGTATATTATACATGTATGTCTTATTAAGCTGTGAGCAAATAGCAACATCTCGTAGTAGTGATATAATGGAATGAGGGGCAACACTGTTCAACTTTTTCTGGCACTTCAATGTGAATATGAAACGTTTTCATTTCATTCTACTCCTAGTGTATACAAGATGCATCTAAAGGTAGTTATCAAACTTTACACACACTTAGGTGACACCAAAACAAATAGTTTTTACCACAGCATGGAAAGGGGGGGGGGGATGGAACCGTACCAATGTCCGGCTATGGAGGAGAGAAGTGATCTCACTGGTAAATTGTTGGTGATGTACTGGTTGGCCCATACGTTCTACTAGTTCGTCTCAGTGGACATAACTACCGTCACTTTATCGCTGATCTGCTGCCCGAGCTTCTGGAAGATGTACCGCTGGATATTCTAAGACGGATGTGATTTCAACATGATGAGGCGCCCGTACACTTCACCCGTTGTGCGTGACCATCTTAATGACACATTAGGTAATTGTTGGAGACCAGTTGCACGGCCTCCCAGATCAGCGGATCTTACTCCCCTTGACTCTTCTTGTGGGGTCACATGAAGGCACTCTTCTACCTCACACTTGTCTCTACCATTGAAGAGCTGGTTGCCCGCATTGCAGTCTCCACGGAAGAAGTCCGTGAAATGCCAGGATTCTTTGGCAACATACGACGGTCAAGGTTGCGACGATACAATGCCTGTATCGAATTGGCTGGTGGACACTTTGAGCAGCTTTTGTAAGCGTTGATATCACTTCTCTCCCCCATAGTCGGACAATGTTAGAATTCCAATTCCCCCATGCTATAGTTAAAAATGTTTCTTTTAGTGTCCCTTAGTTGTGTGTAACATTTAGTAACTACCTTTAGAAACACCCTGTATACAAGATCCGTCACCTATCATAATGGAGATCTTTGGGTGACAAGCTGTCTCTTCTGGAATCGAGGTCAGGTCGAGTTATTACACTTTATCGGCCAAAGATGGTCCGACATTTTAATTTTGAGTATAAGTGGAATTGCTTTTTAAATAATCGTCAGTATCTCAGAAAACTTTATGTTCATTTTTAATATTAAATGGATCGTTATTATTATTATTATTATTATTATTATTATTATTATTATTATTATTATTTTCGAAAGTGAGTGTTGACGTTCAGGTGTACATAACGTTATTTGGTTCAGATATCCTATTTTTAACGGAACATAGGGAAAAAAATGGAGTTTTTATAGTTTTCCAAGAGATGACGTTCTCCATTATGTTCACTTAGAGTCACTTTATAAGAAGAGTACCGCATTTGAGTGAACTGTGCCGCAAGGCTTCTGATTGGCTTTTCGGTATCACGTGGCATAATCGCAGCCATTTTGAGTTTTCCCGGGTAGAATGCTTGCTAATCGTTTCTATGTACTTCAGTGAGCTTTGAAACTCACTTGGGAGCACTTGAGACTTTAATCAACAAATAGTAAGTTTCAATCGATAAACAAAAACTATTTTATCGATAGCAATTGCATGTACTGTATTAATAATAAACAAAGTTTTCCTAAGGTTTAGAGATGAATACTTTCCTCAATTAGCTTTTGCTTTATCCGGGCCATTATGTGAAATTATTGCGCGGTAAACTGCACTAAATCCAGTAGATAAAGGAAAATTAATGTTTTACTTTCCACCTGGGAAGAACAAAGATTCCATACCCACGACGGGATTCGAACTCGCAACCCGACGGATTCGAGAAATGGAAAGCCTACGCCCCAGCCCTGTCGGCCACCGGGCCGGCCCTGGCCACTCTAAATGAAATATATCATTGAGATTTAATTTAAGCAGTGCAAAAACGATGTGAAAATGAAAAAGAAAAAAAAATTAGAAAAAATAAATATTAACTTGTCTATTTTTTTAAATTTCAAATTCATAAATACCATGCAAAACTTAAAATTCTTTCTACATTCATTTGATTTAAATATTAAATTTATGAAATTTTATAAGTTAACGAAATACAGATTATATTTTTTTATTGATGATCTAAAAAATAAAGAAGTGATGTAACAATTTAATTTGAGCAGTAGAGTTATCTTTTATTTTTACCACGTTAAATATATTAAAAAACCTATTTATCATGTATTAAGGGAATTTACAAATCGTAAAATATTACATCATAACATTTTACTCGAAATGCGGCGTGAATATTTTGAAAAAATGTTCACAAAACAACGAACGGATATATATTAAGAGAAGGACGAGACACAAGAACCCTGGAATACAATAAATAATAAATATTAATTAAAAATACAAATTAGATGAAAAAATAAGGTATAATAAACAAAAATAATTAATCTAAATCAAAATAAAAAGCTGACGTTTCGGATAGAGCCTATCCTTTATCAAAGCAAAAGAGGATAATGCTCTAAAAGCAAATAGAATATTAGAGAATTATCCTGAAGTTATCAGGATAACTTCAGGATAACTTTATCATAACTTCAGGATAATTCTCTAATATTCTATTTGCTTTTAGAGCATTATCCTCTTTTGCTTTGATAAAGGATAGGCTCTATCCGAAACGTCAGCTTTTTATTTTGATTTAGATTAATTATTTTTGTTTATTATACCTTATTTTTTTATCTAATTTGTATTTTTAATTAATATTTATTATTCACAAAACAACGTAATCTCCATACTGCCCTTTGTATGCAGAGAAGAATTAAACTCAAAATGGCGTCGCTCAAGACGATTGCGATACTCTTCTTATAAAGTGACTCTATGTGCACTGATTTCTAAATGGTGAATAAGTACGATTGACCCAATGGTTGTAGATTTGCTACTCGTAGGTACAATCGAACCTGTTGTAACATTACGAATCAAGTTTTTAAATTTGCTAATCATTTTGATTTCGTCCATGAAGAAAGTATATGCAAAGAGAAGGTAAAAAAATATGAGATTTCAAAGGTGGTAATAATAATGGGGATGTAAATTTACACGACCGACCCAGGATATATTCACATACATTATAAAGTATATGGCAAATTCTAGAAAGAGCAAGTACGTTTAAATTTATTGTTAAATTTGTTTCAAAAGAAACAAACGAAAACCGTTATGAATAGGGGAGACCGGGGCAGGTTTACACATTCCTTATAGTTCACTTACCGTTGGTCGTCGGAGCCCATCCCCTTCGAGTCGAGGAGAAACGTTACATCCGCCATGTAGCCTCAAAACAGTCTGAAGTCAGTCACGTGTAAGAACAGTGAAATAAACAGCTTTTTCTTCTGGTAAGTAAATTTTCGCACTAATGTCTTGTCCGTTATAGGATTTGTACCATTCCTCTAAGCCAAATCAGAACTCATCATCAGAACTCATTATTGCTTATCCTGTTAGACTGTTCTTTTGAGGTTATTTTAAGTTATTGAGTGGAACAAAATTTAAGACTTAGTTTTAACCAAAACATGGCGATGGGACAAGTTTACACAGGAAACATGGGGCATATTTGCACACTGTTTGAGGCCATATAAAAAGTCAAATCCTGAAGAAAAGTGGGTATAATGCACAGAGTGTAAGAGGTGGGCACATGATCGCATATAACAACAGGTGATTCAGTATATTTTGTATCCTGTAAATTTTGATTTGGTAATATTTGTATTTGTATCCTGTATTTGAAATGTGTGTATCCTGACTCATTTGTATTCACTGAATTAAACGAAGTAATAAATATTGCTAATAAACCTTATATTCCATTATGTTAAATGTGTGGAAACACATCCTATGGGGCTAGTTTACACATGTGAGATTATTTCAAAAATATTTTTGAATTGGAAATAATATAAATTTAAAGTAAGTTAAAGACACCATGCTGTACCTTAAAGTTTAACTAATGAATGGATATGAAAATTGAGTGAAATAGATTTATTAATAAAATTACAAAAATAATAATTAAAAAGTGTGTGACCTGCCCCGGTCTCCCCTACTGTAAGGATATTTTCATAAGAAATAAATTAAATCCTGTTTATTAAATTAAGGAATAAATTAAAACCAGAAGTGGTAATTTTCAGGATGCAGTAGAGTAGAGCTTAAAAACATGGAGGGAATGAATAAAGAGAAACACGAAGAAGAACAGGCTAAAATTAAGGTATATTTTCATTTGAAGTGTCTTGTGACAAGTGTAAAGTTTCACGTTATCTTTTCCTCTGTTGATGGTAATAAAACGCAACTTAATAAAGAGCATGGCAAACTTTTTTCCCCCCTTTTATTATTTCACGACTTTAACATTGTTTGTTACTAAAACAGACCGAGGACTGCATGCTTTATTTTGTTTTTACATAAGTGCCTACACTTTTTATGGGATTTTTCTCGGTTTCAGATTGCGGGAAGAGAAAGATGAAGAAAAGCGCCGCCATCTGGCCAACCGTAATGAACGGAAGCCCCGTGGCAACCGTAACAACAAAGATGGTGGCGAAGTAATTGGGTTGGCAGTGCCTTAAAAAAGAAACAGCGAAATGAAAGAAACGTGTTTTAAAGGAAAGCGCTGTTTTTCATAAACACTGTGGAGTCCGTTTATCGCATTGTTCGCCTCTGAGAAGATTGCATCTCGTTCGCCCAGGGACCCGCTGATCTAGGCGCTGAGGAAAACTAACCGCTCATTGGATGAGCGAACTCTACAATGTTGACGTCATTCAGAGCGCAACTTGTGTTGCTAACTCATTACTCAAGTTAAAATCTGAAACACGTCATTGAATATTTGCTCACCACCCTCATTGGTAGAGGAGGGGAGGGGGATTGAAGGAGAAAGAAAATGAAATTTGGATTTTCATTTTTTAATATTCCACGCCGCTCCATAATTTAATGAAACGCGAAAGTAATTGATTAAAAAATTTTTAATCAAAAAAGGAAAAATGAAAAATAAATATTAGCTGTTAATACATAAATTAGGTTTTGTTATACAGGATTGTATCCGAGGATGTAATTGATAACGTTTAATATCCTAAATGATTATGATATCATTAAATTCTTAAATTTTATGTACTATAATTTCTCAAAAATGTTTTTGAATTTTGAACTTACCAATTTTCCCAGAAACATTTGATTCCTATAAATTTGTATTAATCAGTTTAGCACGTAATAAATTTCTAGATAAGCTAGTTAGAATGTGAAGATTTTTCCGAAATTGAGTAAACCTTGCGGTAAAAGTTTTTTAAAAAAAATTAATGTTTTCGGTTTAATTAAGGGCCATAAGAGTTTCTCTTTTCCTTCCTTGTTCTTATCGGTAGTGGTTTTGCTGGAGTCGAACAGCGTCGTTTAGGCAGCGCTTGCGATGATTATTCTAATCGGATTAGTCGTGCTTAGTTAAACAGAAGTTGGCCATAACAAAAATGTGGTTAGGTCGTGTGGCTATCTAAATACCTGCAGGAAAGCAAGAACCTTCAGACTAAATTAAAACTTGGTTCATGTTGTCCAAATGTAGATAAGCGATTAAGACGAAAAGTCAATTACGAAGATCACTCAAATGAAAATCGGCAGTGGTAAATTTCCTTCACAAATTCCTTCAAAACTGTGTTCACTGTATCCACAAGATATGTAGATATGATATACTTTTTTGTTGACCAGTGCGTTTGTGTGGTTATCAAACGCATCTTTAGAAGCTAAATAAAGTACCTTGAATAATCCAGAATAATCCAAAAAGTCCCAAGAGTCATTTTAAACATTGACGAAATTGAAGAATTAATAGCAGGAAGAATTAATTTTAATTTAGTGAGATACGCTTACTTTCCATGTGTGAATTAATTAACTGGAAGATGAAATAATTAACTGCTGAAGCATGAAAATCACTAAATCTCTGAAAATGAATACATCAAATAAAGCTTATACACTAACTGCTCAATTGAAAATGGACATTTTCGATTTTAGACGTTTTGTCGAATATTTAGAAAAATACTTGACGAATTATCCTGAAACTTCAGGGGTGTAAAGCGCATGTTACACCTCATATTTTTAAATCGAATTAAAATTGACTTAAGAAATATTTGGTGTTAGTTATTTACACAAAATAAACTAGATTGAATATTAAGAGTTGTAGCCGGATTTAAAAATTATATTTTTGCTTGTAATCTTCGGGAATCAGCTTGCAACATTAGGTTCATAATACAACTCTTGTCTCCATGGCAAAAGAGCAACCACTCGAATTTGATGAGATCCGTTTTACTTCATCTATACAGTTTGATTCCATGTGAACGATTTTGTCGAAGTGCTGTACGGATTTTTGTGGGAAGTCGAACATTCACACATGTATTTTTAGCTAGATCCGTTTGTTTGAATTTGAATATACGGTACTTGCAATCTGCTGCCACGTGTGGACTGTTTTATGAGAGAAGTTCGTTCTTTGTAAATTCTACAAGGTGACATGGGACGCCATGCAGTTTGTAAACTTTAGCGAGCCCTACTGCACTGGAAGTTGCAATATGGGGCAATAATCCGAAGAAACGGCTTACAGATAGAACGCATTTGATTGTGGCTAAAGAGCATATATTAGGGAGTATATCGCTCATATTGATCTAAATTGTTCTCTGTATGACGCTTTACTCAGATACTCAGCATGTCACGCCCATGCTAATGGCAAAACAGATAATCTTCTACAGACGCTATGTGGACGACACAATAATAGTAGTCAACAGTAACAAGACGGAAGCTGGCTGCATCATGTTCAATACCTTCCACCAAAACATCACATATACGATGGAAGAAGAGTAACACGGATCCATAAAGTCTTGGGCTTGTCTATATACAGGAAGTCGAGGAGTAAGACACTGGGATTCAATAGTTACAGGAAGCCAACCACTACAGATAATATCATTGATTTGATTCAACCACCCACCACAACATAAGTCGGCAGCACTAAGATACTTCTTCCACAGTGCCTTGTCTTACTCGGTGACGGAAAGGGAAAAGAAGAAGGAAATCCGACTAGCATACGAAGTCGCTAGAAAGAACTCCCTTCCAGAGGAAGTGACCTATAGCATACTCAATCGGACAACCCCTTGATCTCTTACCCATAGGCTTGGAAAATAGTAACTATCTAGAAAGATCTAATCCTCTTGGGGTCTTCTAGCACTAACTTTCAGCATGCACTACATCGAATTGCAGCCATGTGTGAAGAGGCTGAAATGTGGAGCAACCTCTTCACCACGCAGTCACTCACATTAATTTGGCTGCCCATATCTATCCAATCTATAAAGATAATGAACAAGAGTGAACTGTCTTGACTTACGGAGTCCAACACACGATGAACTGTCTTGGCTTTCGGAGTCCAACACACAAGGTGAACATTAATCCGGACGCACATCTCCGAGCTTTCGTACAAAGATATGATAGCAACCAGTAATTGCCTATCCACTCCGTACTCTTGCAACACTCTCCAGAGCTTCTCCTGAGGAACTCTATCATATGCTTTATCGTGGACCTTTATCGAGGTCCACAAAACAAGCGTCGACATCTATTGCATACTCCCAGGAATTTCTCGAAGAATTGCCTTAGAGCAAAGATGTGATCCGTTGTGCCTCAACCTGATCGGAAACCACAAATTTCTCTCGACAGTTTGCAGTCGGCTATTTCCCAACTTCTCCTCTCCAGGCATTTAGTGTACAGTTTCCCAGGGAATGCAGAGCAAAGAAATGCCTGGATAGTTGTTGCAAACCCTTCGATCTCCCTTTTTTGAAGATAGTGACCACAGTTCCTGTATGCCAAAGCTTATGTGCCTGACTGGACAAACAAGCAACCTGACACACCCGAGTCAGCCACAGGATACCATCCTGATTCAAGGCCTTTAACATCTCAGACCGGAATTCATCATCACCTGCAGCTCTGCCAGTCTTCAGGGACTTAATTGTCCATCTAATATCTACTTCGTTGATATTACCATGACTATTCTCCGCTCTTAGGTGCCTCAGTTTTTCAACGATTAAGAAGAGATGCAAAGTAATCGTGCAGCATACAGTCTTCCATTTTCAGAAGCTTCCCATCTGAATAGTTTGTGATGAAAGAGACTTCTTTTCACGAAGGCAGCGCACAGTGTGCCAGTCTATACGAACAATAGTCTATCTCCAATTTCTCCCCGAACTTCTCCCAAGCCTTGGCTTTAGCGGTTGTCCTTGCTGCTTTTTTTTCGCGCCTCAATGCACCGCACTCGACTCGAAGGCAACTTATTTGCAGGCCATAGCAAATAGTCTTCCTTCTTTGCCTTGACAGCTTCTTGGACTTCACCGTTCCACCATGCATGTCCTTTTCTCACTGCCCTACGCCACATTCAACCGCTTTATTTAGATATCACCATAAATTCTTAAAGATTACAATTGTTTAAATTCAAATAGAAGATCGCAAAATAAAAATTAATATAAATGAATTTGTTAATATAAATGTTGTATTTAAACATAAAATTATGTTTTTTAATATGACAGTTTACTCTTCTAAAGATTCTAAAGCGCTACACGGGTGCGCTAGTTTTTAGATTGACTTCTAACATTCTCAAAATAATTGGAAAATTTATACTTGCAAGGGGATTATCCGAACTGTATCTCAGTTTCCAGTATTTATATTTTACTCACCTAAAGCTACTATTGATGCTTGCATAAATAAGAAATCGCAACACTTTGTTTCTTTCAAATTAAACCGCGAAAACGAAAAAAATTTGAGCGCACATAGCCATACAAAGACCCAATTGTTACGCCATAGTTAAAGCGGTGTGTGTATTACTTATTGTACTCACTTTAATAATCTGTTAAAAACTTTTATGCTGAATAATTATAACACCTTTAACTTTGAGTAATTCGTTTTATGATATCGATTTAGGAACTGTCCTTTTTTTGTTTTGAATTGTTTTGTTTATATTTATATGATTAACGGGTGGATCAAGGATAAGTCTGATGACACACTCTTGTGATTCGTGTAATTTTTTCTTCCATCGGAAGGCTTCAATAAATAAATAAATAAATAAATAAATAAATAAATAAAATAATAATGCGCTTGACGGAACTTCTTTCCTCCACCAATCAACAATGCTCAAAAGAACAGCAGACGACAATTGAATGATTCTCAAGTTTCTAAACAAGTTTATTTTTAAAAAATAGATTATTATAATTAGCTAATTGCCATCCAATAAAAAAATCTGTATAGTAATTAATAACCATTTCCTTAATTTATTATTTTATTTTATTAATTACTTCGATAATCTTCGTAAATTTTTCGGAGCGGACGTCATGTATTTGCGAGTGAAACGAGGGCAAGGCTGTCGAGTGATCTAATGAGGCCAGCAGCCGAGAATGCGTTGGTGAGAGGGTATATATCGCGGTGCTTTATAATTTAAATAATATAAATATTCATGGATGCTTACCTCATCTTATAAATTATTTCGAGACGAATAATTTAAGCAAAATTTAGGTTTTGTGCTTAATAATACTGTTCTAACTGCAATTCTTTGGCGACCGCCATTTTGCTTCCATCTTGCCGACATATTTTTCCCCCCTCAATTCCGCTACCACCACCATGCAACGCCATCGCTTACCTTATTAGTGGACATTTTATTATGCCTACCTCTCTAATACAGAGTCGAATATTTAATCTTGAACCCGCAGAAACGGCGGCGATTCGAGAAAGTTTAGCAGAATCAATAAAGCGGAATAGTTTAAGCACTGCTCTAATTAGAAATTACGATGTAGAAAATAAAAACTTCCGATACCTGGACTCGAACTAGGGACCACGACTATCGCAATCGGATACCGCAGCGATTATTTCAGTAAAATCTAAAAACTCCTATTTTAGAAAGTTTCAAGAGTTTGAAGAGTTTTGAAAAAGCTAATAACTTAAAATATTTTTTTCATTAATAAAATTTAAATAAAATCAATATTATATAGCTCATTTAGAAGGTCTGTTTAGAATTTAGCTGTTGTTTTAAGTGAGTAAGTATGTATACAGTCTTGGATATCAATCGAATATACCTCTTTAACTAAACTACTAAAATCGAATTTCACATCGCCTAGAGAGAGAGAGACCGAAAAGCAAATGGCCAAAACGGCGATCGCAATTTATCACCCGACCATTTGTTAATATTCATCGATTTTCTCTCGTCTCGTTATCGTTTATAATTCCCCTCTCTCTCTTTTAATACAGAAAATGAATGTTGGTTTGCGGATAATGGTTTACTCCACCGATGAAAAGTTTTGAACAAAATTTTTCTATCCGTGTTCTCGGGTGTCGCGTGTCGTTCCAGCATTCTGATTGGACTGCGATCTCGGATAAAGAGCGGAAATATTTTTTAATACTTTGAAAGCCACCGATATCGCTAAAGGTTGAATCGATCCCCATCCTCTTTCATAAGTCGATGAATCTTGATTACGGGAAAATAAATGCGCTAATTATAAACAGAGTGGAACAACACAAGCGTCTATTAGAACTAAAATTTGCTTGAGTAATTTATTTCAAAAGTGGGTCCAATGAAACTTAAAATGTCAACGTAATTTTTTAAGAGTGGGAAGTACATTAATTCTTCATTTCAATATTCATATCAGATGCAATCCTGAAATTATAGGAAAAATCATCTGTCCAGGTTGTTTTTCATCTTCGGGCGAAGGTTTTAGGCAAATTAAAGCTGGAAGCGAATAAATTAAATGACACGAATTCATAATGTAAAATGAACGCAGATATGAATTTTTTTATGCAAAATTCACTTTCATTAAATGAACTCAGCCAGCGTACTCTCAGCATATCGTCGTCGTGCACATATAACTAGAATAAACGTTTAGAAATATAAGGTGAAGACCCTATGATAATTTTTTGAAAAGGTTTTTAAATTTTTATCATTTTTCATTTTGTTCATAGTAATGCGATCCATATCTATTGGGTTTTCCTATTCGTAATTTAAAAATTAAGTTTTCTCGCTTAAATTTTCTATTTTCCTGCTGATTGCTTTTTATTAGTATAAATGGATTTACCTTACAATTTAATTTCATCTCTTTTATCATGTTTATATAAATACCAACTTAAATAATACTGCATCATAGACTAGAATAAGTACACTAAGAGGTAGCACAAAGAACAAGCACAAACCTTTTTTAAAAAAAAAAAAAAAAAAATTCAGTTCATGAACAGTTCTAAGACAAAACGAGCAATGGTTTTACATCATCTTTAAAAGGAGCGCTTCTACATCTTCATCCATCAGATCGGGCAATTTCTTTCCAGACTTTGAAATTAGCTGTTAAAATTATAACATTGTGGCCGTCGTGGTGAACGCGAAATAAACAACATCGGCAGGCAACCGGTAACAAATCTGCTCTTTCCCCATGCTATTGCTCTTTACTTTTAGACACAGTCAATACAAAGAAAATAAAAAGTATAATAAAAATAAAAGGCGGATTATTTTATTTTTATTGTAATTTTTATTTTCTTTGTATATTGTTGTGATTAAAGAGCATGTGTTATTTCACGATATATTAAATAGTATTGTAGTAAATGCTGGTTTAAGACAATTGGCTTTTCCTTATTATATCAATATCTTGATATCCAGAGAAAATACAAGCATCCCTGAGATTACATGGAATGGTTGAAAAGCAATTTGAAAAATCAGGCTTGACAAATTTTTATTTTTAATATTAGATTTAACAAATTCCCCCTTTTTTTTAGCCAAGTTTTATTTACTTTCTTAAAAAGAAATTTCTTGTGGTTCATTTGCTCCGCAACTATTATTTTTCGAAGGCATATTTGTAAGCTTTCCCCCCTCCTCCTTATAAATAAAAAAAACATTTGCTTTTGTCAAGTCAGCAGAAAAATAATTGAGAATGTAACTGTTGGGAGGTAACCAAAGCAATTTTCTCAATTGCTGTATCTAATTCCCTAGCGATTAAAAAAAGGTCGGGAGCTTAAGTTTGAAAAAAGAATCTACGAAATTGGAAAGGAAAAAAACGAACCACGATCCTGACTTTTTTTGCCTTTCCTTCAAATCGATTTATAGAATGAATGATTTTTTCCTAGTCAAAGAATCATTAAGGTTTTTCTTTGTGGCTTATTTTTTTTCACCCGAACTTGGAAAGGCAGAAGGTAGAAGACGAAATGCTTCTATGATTTTGAGAGATTTCGTATGTGACACATACAAATACAAAAAAAATATATAAAAATATAATTTTTTTACTTTTTAAATATCTTTCTGATAAGTTCGAAACATAAACAAATTGAAGTAGTACTGCCTAATTTAGACTTAAAAGTTGAGACAATTATAATTAAAATATAAAAAAAAGAAAATTTGAATTTTGTAAACATATAAACTAACTTTGGTAAAAATATTTAGATGATATGTATAGGTAATTAATAAAAAGCATAATAAAAGTACATCTTTATGAGGAAATACACAAGGCCTTTCGTTTCATATACACAAGTAAATACATTGGTGCTCAAAATTAACAGAACAAACACATTTTCGTGGATTTGTCTAAAACTTCTGGACTGATTCCATTGAAATTTGATAGGGTAATAGAATAAGCTATCACAATTTGGTGGGTAAAAGAATAAGCTATCACGAATAATTATTGAACATAACTTTCAAACCATGCTCATGAAACTATGGAATGTCAAAAACAAGATTGCATTAAGGGTCTTTTTAGGAGACTAATAGGGTGTATGGTCACCTCTAACAGCAATACAGCTCTCACAGCGATTCCTCATGCTGTTAATGAGGTGTTGGGGCAAGGAACCCCACTCCTCCACCAGGGCAGTTCGTAGCTTCTGGAGGGTTCTGGGAGAAACCTGGCGAGCTGCAATTCTCCTGCCCAGTGCATTCCAAACATGCTCCATCGGATTCAGGTCTGGAGATCTTGCTGGCCATTCCATCCTTTGAATATCCTCCTCTTCGAGGTTTCGTTGACCAGCCTTGCCCTATGTGGACGAGCATTGTCGTCCATAAAAATGAAATGGGGACCAAAGGCACCCCTGAAGAGCCTTACATAGGGTGCTAAGATGTCGTCCCTGTACCTCTGAGCTGTCAGACAGCCTCTCTCAAAAACGTGGAGGTCTGTGCGTCCGTCCAACATGATGCCCCTCCAGACCATGACACCACCACCACCATAGTGGTCAACTTCCGTGATGTTAGAGGGATTGTAGCGTGCTCCTGGTTCTCTCCAGATGAAAACTCGCCGGGAATCCGTGCTTAGACTGAATCTCGACTTATCACTGAATAAAACACAGGCCCATTGTGCTTGGGTCCATTGTCTGCACCAAGTCAGCCGGGCTCTCCTGTGTCCTGGAGTGAGTGGGATATAGACCGCTGGTCTCCTGGCATACAGCCCTCTCTCATGAAGCCTCCGGTAAACAGTATGCCTCGAAACAGAGGTTCCAGTAGCAGACGAGAGCTCGTTTGCGAACTGAGTGGCCGTCATGTCCCTATGGCGCCTGGCTGTTAGATCAAGATACCTGTCTTCTTGCCTTGAGGTAGCCCTAGGGCGACCTTGCCCTGGTCGTCTGCATATCGTCTCTTGGAACTGTCTCCATAATTCCGAGATGACATTTCTCGAAATATGAAAAAATCTCGCAACTTCTGCTTGGGTCTGTCCAGCCTCCAATCGTCCCACTGCTCTCCATCTTTCGGAATCTTCTAACCTTCGGTGATGTTCCATCTTTCCGTAAAATGGCTAGAATGTCCAAAACTTACACGCAGCAGCCTTTTAAAGCGATGTCACAAAGACGGTTATTTCGAAGTAGCTTAATTTACATATGCAAAGAAAGACTTGAACGATTATTATTGGTTAGTAGTAATCCGCATTGTTAACTTGCTTCAACCCCTAAATTTCAATGGAATCGGTCCAGTAGTTTTAGAGAAATCCACGAAAATGTGTTTGTCCTGTTAATTTTGAGCACCAGTGTATATATCGAAGGATGTAATTCATGAAAGTAGATGTTTAAAAAATACAAATATTCTATCAAAAATAACGTCTAATAAAATAAATAAATTCAAAGAAATATCAAAAGTAAATTCTGTTAAAACGAATTTAAGGGAAAAAACCCTGTAAAACCTATATACAAAATTTCTTATAAAGATTCTAAAAAATCACCACCATTTCCATTAAAAAGTTACCGTTTCCTTTCAAAAACATATATTTTCCTTCTTTTACAACATTAAATAATTAATCCTTCAATGTATACTTGGTTTAAAAGAAAACATTTAACGGGATTGAGTTTCTTTAAAAGCTTTTTAAATTATTAAAGGACAAAATCTGCTCAATTAAAATAGCAACTAGATACAAAAAAAAGAAAGAAGATAAAACGTAGATTAAAAAACTTTTCTTAGAGATGATGAGGAAAAAAAACTACATCCACAATTTCCTGGTTCAAAACTTATAGGTACATCACCTAACTTGGAAACTATCAAAATTGGATGTAGTGGGAGCTCAACCCTTGATGATAATGGATTCAGGACTAATATTTAGCCTCTTCAGAAACGTTCTTCTGAATTTTATTCCCTCTTTATGAAAACCTTTTAAGATATTAGACATTGACAACTTAAAACAAAAAAATTTCTCCTTAAATGGATCTTTGCAAGGTCTAAATAACATTACATTTTAACGTTTTCGGATGACGTCATTCTCAGAACTCACTTATAAGTTGTCAAGGAAGGAAACATACTATAAATATTTTAAGATATGTATCTTTCCAGCAACTGAATAATGTGTTAAGATGCAATTTAAGCACAATTTACTGGACAAAAAATTAGTCACCTGCCATTAATAGTGCGTTCCACATCCCTTCGCTTTAATGGGCTTGGGCTTTGGTTTTATGAGTGTCTTTAGCTAGTCCTTATGTATCTCCAACTGTGCTGCATGCAGTTAATCCCGCACGTCAGCGATGTTAGTCGAAGTATCTTCCAAAATTCTTCCGCTTAACACGTTGCTCCAGGTGATCCCACAAATTCTCTAGTGGGTTCACATCTGAGGATTTGGTGGGCAAATCGATGTGTTGCACTGTCTGATCATGTTCGTCGAACCATTCCTCCATGGATCTAGCACTGTGAACCCTGCAGTCATCCTCTTGATAGTAGATATCGTCCAGGTTATACACATCCTTGACATGGTCCACAAAAAGTAGCAGTTATCCATCCAGAATGTCACGATAGTGATGTTGGTCGAACCTGTTCATTGTACTGAAAACTTGCCCATAGCATCACAGAGCCATCACCCTCCTGCACCACACCTTGGACACAATCAGAGTGAAAGCACAGATTAAAGAAAACACAGATGTGACAAGCCCATGTTAAAAGTGCGAGACAAAATTTAGCAGCGATCCTAGCGGTACCAAGACACTCTTCCAAATGTCGCGTTATCGCAAGCAATATTTTAATTAAGAATGGAATGAAAACTTAAATTATGCGTGAATAAAGACTCTATTTATAGGAATGAAATTTTTATGGAAAAAACCGTATCAGAATAAAAACAAATTATCATGTGTCCTTGGTATCGCTCGATGGCGCTGTGGTCGCCGTTTCTTCCGCTTTGTATTCGCTTGTCGCATCTGTGTTTTCTTTAATTTGTGGTGAAAGGCTTCATTGCTTCTTCTATGCACACGACGTCGAGCGTCATTCGACTTTAATTCATCCGACCAAATAACTCACTTCCAGTCGTCTACAGTCGACTTCTGATATTGCTTGCAATTCTGTACACGAGCTTTCTTGTGAGCTGGAGTAAGCAAAGGACGCTAGCGAGGTAACCGGCTCCAGATGTACTTTTTTGCAATTGCCTCCTTAAGGTTCTTTCACAAACTTTTCTGTGGGGAGCATTATTGAATTCTGCAGCAGTTCTTACCTGGTTCGATATTCATCTTTGGTCCCATTCAGTCAGCACTGACTTCCGACCAGTTTCGACGGTTGCTGTAACCCTATGTGCTTATAGACCATTTCTTGAACTCACGGATGACTGTGCGCTTTGATACTCCTCTGATACGGTAACTACTTCTTGCACGGATATCCTTTTGTCCGCCCAAATGCTATGACCCCTTTTTGCTACTGAGATACGTCTGGCTAACGACCTATTTTTCGCAGCCAAGTTCGACACGGAATAGTACAAACAGCTGTTACCAATGCTCGTATGTTGCTTAGCTACTACTATCTCACAATAAAATGTGCTCATGCTTTTTCATTTGTATACTCAAACTACTTTACATAAAGCGTCGTAGAATTCTCAAAGTGGTTAATTTTTTGGCTAATTCTACTTTACTGCGGATCTGAATTCGCTACTTTATGGAATGGTGATGCAATCATTTTTTTCCAGTTTATAACATGAAATCTCAATAAAGGCGATAGACTTAAGGAGATTTAAAGATAAAATTAAAATAGGATTCAACACACTGGATGACCTATTAAGTCTTAGATCCTAGTTTTGGGAAATCTTGATCAAGGATACGAAGGTCTTGTTAAAATTTCATATTCTAATGGCTGTTAATGGGGAACATCGCGCAATATCGTCCGTAGCGCTACTGTTATGTCAGTTATCATTTAAAGCATTAGACCTGCAGTCCTGGAGACACTCCAGCAGGAAAAAAAATTAAAATACAATAATCTCCCCAAATTTCGTTCTTTTTTTAAAACAAAAATGAAAGTTAAAAATATTGTATATCGAAATAAGCACAATTAATTTAGGATAATATCTGAAATCTGATAATAAGTCAGTTCCTTCTTTGAAGATGAGGTAGGGAGCAAATAGTATGTAAACTAGAATCACCATTATAGATGCAAAGTAAAAATTTCATCCGAAAAACTATAATAAAAATTAGAGCCTTTTATTAAATCACTTGATAACCCCCAAAATGGATGCTCGAAGTATCTGTAAGCATAAGAACGTCGTGAAGAATAAATTATTAAGTTGTAACAATTTTTTGTTTTGAATTAATAAAAATGGTGATGTTAAAAATATAAAATTTCCGCTTTCTTTATTGATACATATCACGTTTTTACAAGTTGTTATTTTTTAATTGAAATGAATTCCTAAAATAAATTTGTAATAAAAAATTTGACAGAATTTAACATCTGTAATAACTATTGCTTTCTAAATTAAAAAATGACAGTCTAAACATTCGTATGGAATTATTAAATTATGTAACTGAGCAAAAAAAAATCCAGCAGTTTTCTTATGCGAATTTTCCGAAGAAAATCCATCTGGCACTTCAACAAATTATTTTTTAACAATTTTCATTTGGTATTGAATTTCTATAAATCTTCGTAATTACAAAAATTCAATTAAATCTACCGTTCCCCCCCCCCCCTAGGTTAACATTAAAACTGGCTACCTGAGGGTGCATAGTACAATCAGGCCATCTAGTATCTTCTGAGAAATGACCTACGGTGTTCCTCATTAATGAAAGGGACAATGAAGAAGATGGAACTAATAGCTCAAGTTGAATGGAGCAAAGACCAAATATAATCGAGAAACAATTTGAACAGTTTCTAAATAACAATAGCAGAAGATAATGAAAGAAAAATATTCTAAAGGTCTGAGTATAGAATTACTTTATTAAAATGGAAAGATTTTCTACTAGAATTCGCATGGTAGAGGAAGTCCATGCAATATTTGGTCTGGTTAAATCTAATTCAATTACAGCGTCTTAGGATCCCGACAAGCAAGAGTTAAATTAAACGAGAGAATAATTAAAGTTGGCAACCCAAAAATCACGGTCGATTCTCTTGGCGCCCTTTCCTTAATGGATATCACGTAAAGATTTTAATCTCTCCTTAAGTCGGAGAAGATTAAATTTCGTTGAAGATAACAAAAGGAATGGCCAAACCACCAAAATTGTAATTTTTGAAGTTTCAAAGAACACTACGGACTTGTGTTAATCTCTACACAAATAAAAATGCCTGTATGTGTTTTTTTTTAATAAGAAGGTAAACTTTTCTGAAATTCTTAAAAATTGAAATTTTACTAAAAGAAAAAAGTATACTGAAAAGATGAAGTTTGTTGCCTTTTAAAACAATCAAGCACAGTCTTCAAATCGATTCCATTGCATCGCAATTGTATTTATAGAGTTTCTTTTATTATGCAGCGGTTTTTACACTCTTTTCCTCCCCCTTCATTTCGCTCTTGCATATGAAAAATCTTCTTGAAACAAATAAAAAAAGGAGAGAGAGAGAGAGAGAGAGAGAGAGAGAGAGAGAGAGAGAGAGAGAGAGAGACAACTAAGATTTTAACATGAAACGCATAAACTTCGCCTTCTCTCTCATCGGCGTAAAAATTCCCACCGTTTCAGCCGTCGTCGTCGTTAGGCGTTTTATAGACTCTCTTAAGTGACGAGTGAAAATTACGTCGGGCCATGATCTTGCTCCTGTCACGAGCGCCAACGGACTCCCGAGTCAGATTTCATGCCTTAGATGAAGAAGATCCTACTTTCCACTCCTCCAAGGTAAAAAGAAATAAAGGAGGAGGGAAAGCTAAATGCTGACACACAGATAGGCAAACAGAAAAGGCGGAGGTACCGGCTTCATTTCCTTCCTCATCCGAGCCTAGATCCGCCGGCAGCGGTGTTGTTCATTAGATGGTCGCCTTGTGAGACCAAGTCGTTTTAGACCAGGTTGATAGGATAGGAGAGGAAAGAACAGGTTCTTGTTATAATATTAAGTGCACTTCGAAAAGATTTAAATAATTATGGTTCTTATGGATAAGAAAACAAATTAGCCCACTGCTTTTACAACGCGACGGCCTATGCAAATTTATAAAGACTTCAGTTCTACTCGGCCTATTAGTCTAAAAAAGACTAATACGTTGTCTGCAACGTCGAGAAATTTGTAATTAACGTTTCTTAAAAATCTTAAGAAATTTATGGAATTTAAGAAAGTATTACAAACAAAACTTATAGGGAGTACGAAGAAATTGTAGAATTAAATTTTAAATAACTTTCATTTTGGAACAGAAATTAATGAGATATAGAGTATGAGATAAAACAAATCTACGCAAAAATTCAAACATTTTACATTTATAAATACAAGGGTTGTTCAATTAAGTAATGCAATACGTTTCCCCACCTCAAAACAGGCTTGATTTATTGAAATTACATCACCCATAAACCAATCAGTTAGTCAATTCTTTGTTACAAAAACCTATTTTTCACATAATATCCATTTAAGTCTTTACTTACAAGGGAACCGTCCGAACCTCTACACGGAACTCTTTGTTTACGCGAAATTTTACTTTGGAGGCGAATGCGTTGCGCGGTGGCGGTAGCGGAAGTGAAAAGGAAAAAAAACGTGGCTGTAAGGGAGAAGCAAAATCGTTAACGGCCATCGCCAAAGAACTGCAGTTAACAGCAGTGTTATTAAGCACAAAACCTTAATTTTGCTCTACAATTATTCGTCTCGAAATAATTTACAAGATAAAGTAAGCATCCATAAATATTTATTTTATTTAAAATTATAAAGCACCACGATCATATGTCCTCACCTACTCTTATATTCGGCTACTCCATTAGATCGACAGAACCTGCCCTCGTTTCACTCGCGAATATATGACGTCAACCCCGAAAAATTTACATAGATTACCGAATTAATTAGTAATTACTATACAGCTGATTTTTACTGCATGACAATCAGGTAATTTTAATAATCTATTTAAAAAATAAATAAAAGTGTGTTTAGAAACTTCAAAATCCATTCGATTGTCGTCTGCTGCTCCTTCATAGGAGGTAGTTACATCCCTTTCATGTGAAGTGGATTCATGCGCATTGTTGAGTGGTGGAGGAAAGAAGTTCCGTCAAGCGCATCAAGCGATCCATGTTACGGAAATGAAACACACACTGCTTTAACTACGACGTAACAATGGGATCTTTGTATCGTGATGTGCGCTCAAATTTTTTCGTTTTCGCGGTTTATTTTGAAGAAAACAAAATATGTCGATTTCTTATTTTGCAAGCATTAATAGTAGCTTAGGTGAGTAAAATATTTCAATTTGGTGTGAAACAGTGAGATACAGGTTCGGGTGGTTCATTTGTTAGATATGAGAGCGTGCATGCCCGCAAGGTAACACTCATCCAATCTGTGTGGAGTCAATCTGCTTGTTCTGACGACGACAGACGCTCCATCCATTGATTCACAGTGCTTTTAACCTATGTGAATATTTATTACTGTCTTCTTTTCCGCTAACAAAAATCCAATTACTATTCAATGTCTGGAACCCATCTCACTCACAGACTCCAGTTAGAAACCTAGTTTTTCGTTGCCAACTAACGGAAGATGATGAAATTACATTAGCTAGTAAGGAAGGTTAAAAGATGCTGCGCATTAAATATTTTATGTTGCAAGGAAAAAAATCTGTTGCATTATTTGTGAATACCACTCGTAAAATAAGACGGAACTGTAGTATGAAAAGCTGCAGAGGAAAGAAAAAAAAAACCTCTTGAAACACGTATCCGGTATTTTGCGTTTTTGTGGTTAAGATCCCCCCCCCCCATTTTACAGACTTAAAATTTAATCAAATGTACATAATAAGTAACGTATTTCTTATATCATAAGACGCATACATTTTTGTTTTTGGGGGGGGGGGATCTTCAAAAGTCCTTAGAAATTGAGCATAGAGAGATTTATTTAATTAGAATCACCTAAATACCTTGAGGTATGGAAATTATCATTAGTGTACAAATACAAATCTTGTGTCCTTCAAGCTGTGGGCGTCTCCGACCATTATACGAATTACTCATCATAAATATATGGATAATCACACCTTTGAACAGGGGCGGCGCTAACTTCTTCGGCGCCCTCATGCGACGCTATACAAACCTCTAAAATATGCGCCCCATCCTACAATGCGCCCCCCATACGACGCTTACTTTGCTTACCGCTTCGCGTCGCCCCACTGTGGAAAATTAAGGTCTGTTTCGGACCAAAAATCGATAACTTTTTTGTTACTAAAGATAGAGTGTTAAAATTTTGCACAAACAAAGTAGTCTATGACGCTTCTAATGAATTGCTCTTTATTAGAATTTTTCGTAATACAAAAATTAAAAAAAAAACTAAATAAAATTCAAAAACTTAAAAATAAAATAAATACCAATTTTGAACTAAAAATATTACTTTCAAAGTGTATGAAAACACCTTAAAATAGCTTAGAAAACGACGAAAAATACATAATAAAGAGTTATCGATTCTTTTGGTTTGAAAGAGACCTTAATTTTCCACAGTGCGCCCCTGCCAATGAAAGAGAGAGTGTTGATTGGTCGTTTTCTAAATATGCATCAGATAAATCGACACGCTTTCCTAAATGATGGATAATCTGTTGGAGTTTCTACAAACAATCGATGCAACCCATTATTATAATTCTAATATCAGTCCGAAATGTTTTACGTAACACTATACCTAGCAGACCAAAATGTCTGAGAATTTTTTTCTGAAAACCGATTATCTTATACATTTTTTTTAATGTTACACTGAGACTTGCCCCTAGATGTCAAGGACTGTACAGAGAGGTGGCAGCTTGTTTCATGTGAGTATATGCTGGAAATCGATTACCAATCTAGGAGTCCCCCGAGACGAAACTCATCGACCGGAGAATCTAAAGAAAGAGGGGGGGGGGGCGTAGTCAAAGACCTCCTCTACTGCTGTAACAGATCACTTTTTAGAAGGTTTTCATTTTCATGCAGTATGATGACACTTTGACGCATTTTCTCGGCGAAATGAAAGCCCGCTCAACAAGTTTATGCCTTGAGATAGGAATTCAGTCCACGTGGTGTTACTGAATCACTTGTGGCGACATCACATTTGACGCGAGGTTAACCTTTCAAGTTCTTTGTCAGGAAAGGGCCCTTCAGGCCATTTTGCGACTAATGGCACCGTTGTGAATCCACGGGTGTAGACGCCGTCGCGAAACAAGCTGTCACCTCATGGTTACAGAGTCTTGCTATTGATTTCTTTTACGCAGGAATTCAAGGAGCCCACGTGAAGAAAATTGTTTTCCATGTGACTACCAATTGGAGTTTGATATGAACCCAACTGCCATGTAACCATTGAAGTATGCATAAACTTATCGACATCGAATTGCTCATTACCATATTTATTTATGGTATTTTTGTAAAAAAGAGCTTTGATCCTTCACAAAGGTTAAACCAGTTCCTTGATAGAGGTCCGTTTTTTGGCCTTTTGTGTAGTAATTTTTGAACTGTCTCTGTATTTTTAGTCATTCTTAAAATGAATAATAACGATTTGAAAAATTATTAAGTATTTGCTTAAGATTTTTTGGCGATTTTTTTAAAATTTATTTTTCATATTAATCCTAAGAAATTCAGCATCCTCCATAGTTGTGATCTCAGCTGGATGCATGATTTTAGAATAGGGTTACGCAAATTTCTTAAAGTTAAAAATATTATAGTAAAAGGAATAAGTATAGGGGTATGCATATTTAAAAATTTTTGACTTCCACTTGTATCATTCCTTTACCAAAAAAATGAGAAAATAAGAAAAAGCTATTCGATTTATTACTGTACCACATGGTGACATTAATTTATGCACACCCTGTATTATGGTTAATTTACTTTTGAATTCCTTCTTCAAAAGATCAATATGTGCATTTTAGGTTTCCCTTTATCCTCATTCCTGTTTTCATCTTCCAAATGCTAAACCGTTTCTCCTAATGAGATTTCGAGGAGATGAAAAAGAGAAATAAAGTGCCGCCGTTGAATACGATCACGTTATTCCTCATCCGTATCAAAGAAAGAAAGAATTTACATGAGAACGCTGATTGAAATATAGCGCAGAAACGAAATAATTCTTGAAATCCCGCCGGTATTTCAACAGCAGGGAGTAAAAGAGATAGGGAAAATGCAATGCTATTCAAAAATAAAAATTAAATACAGGTAGAAAGAGCGAAACCCGCCGAGGCCATTTCCCTAAACTAATGTACGAATGATGATCGCTTTGTGCGTCCGGATTTTTCCAACTTTTTTCCAAATTGCTTTTCTAATAATGCGTTTTTCACTCTTGAAGAATTTACAATTGCAAATCGAGCTGAACGAGGAGCAGGAAATGCGTGTAAAGGTTGTTGCAGGATTTTGCCGCCATCCTCGAATTGAAAATGGAAATTTAAAACAATAAGATGAATTTCACCGGAAAATTGCAATCAACGCAAGCGAATTGCCTCCTTTGAAAAATATTCAGAGACTATGTCATCTTTCTGTATGCTTTTGTAAGTTCAGTCTAGCCTCGGGATTCAATAACTATTTCAGTCGTTTCAACCATAAAAAATTAATTAATTTATCCGAATTCTATCTATTTACTTAAATTGGTCTATTTTAAAGCGTACAAATGATGGTTAAAAAGAGAAAACCGTAAATGTTTATTTGCTTGCACATAAAATTGGAAATATGCATGGAAAATCGAAAAGTAAGGTTTCCAACTCATTTACCATTTCCTTTTTATCTAGGAAGTAGTATCTAGGAAGTAGTATGAATGGCATTTTTGAAAAGAGGAGCCGTAGCGTAAACTATTCCTACTGTTTTTAGACTACAAACAGAAATGGATATTATAAAATGTGAGAGAATAAGCTGTTTAGCCATATTCCAGAGAGAAACTAATGCATTTAGTTTACAATTATTTTAGTTTTACATATTTTAATTTAAGCTTACTATGCGTCGTACATACTATTTTTTCCTTTAGTAAAAAAATCCACCTTCGGCTTTTTTTACTTGGGTCGTGCAAAAATAAGTGGCATCCCCCTCCTAACTCTTGACAAGTACTAATTGGAACTGGTCCGATGTAATTGTGTGTGCGGGTGAAGATCAATGGTTATATGTTCAGCTCGTTAATCCCATAAATTGCTACCAGATCATGTTGCTGTATCGCACAAGAAGGAAATTGTTAAGTCATACTTCAAAGGTGAAGTTGTCGTCTTCTATTGTGGTGCCAAGAACGTTTTTTTTGTGACATCAGTTCGTGCTCAGTTTTGATTGGTCGTGAGTTGAATCACCGTTTGTATACTTTATTGAACTCGTTCAGAGCGCTGACTCGCTGTGTTTGTGGAGTTTGCTTCGATTCGTCACGGGACGCGTGTAATCGTTTGAGTAGAAAGTTGAGCATATGCACATTGTCCGAAAACTGTAAACAATGCAGCGAGCTCGTTAAAAAAACTTGTTTATCGAACTTGTTCTTTATCGAGCACACTGAAAGCTCTCACTGAAACTTAAACCACTAGGTAATACTAATTTGCTTTACTGAAACATAGAGTTCTTCAATATATAAGAGTTTCGACTACTATTTACATGAGCGCCATTTTGTAGTCAAGCAGCTCTCAAATGAATGGATACAACATGGCGCCCAGAATGGTCACTCGAATCTGAACGATAATTGAGATATGAACAGAAATAAAATGCCGCCACTAAGATCAACAAGTTAATAATTCAGGTTCTATAACATCTAGGATGAGGCAATTTGGGGTAATAATAGGGTAGAAACAACTGTGTATACGGTTAAATTTGAACGTGCTGGTTAGTACTCACATGTGAGCGTTTGTTACGATGTTGAATGCGTAACACGAAACTACTCGTTGAAATTCAATCAAATTTTAACGGTATACACAGTTGTATGATAAAATATTCTAATGGAGCCAAGAAACTGTGGAGATCTAGATATAGTGAAAACTTATAACAGGAAAAAAAATCACACAACCCTTAAAATTATATTATCTCATAAATAATTATCTCATACCATATCATATGTACCCTATTATTCCCCCAAATTTCATCATCCTAGATGTTATAGAACCTGAATTGTTGATCTAGGTGGCGGCATTTTTATTTCTGTTCATATCTCAGTTATCGTTCAAATTCGGACCCATGTTCATATAAACTTTTTTGCTTAGAATCACCCATATACCATTTACCATATTTTCGTTCACTCATTACGGGATACCTGTACATTTAGGAACTCCACCGAAACTTGGTTTTGCACAAATAAGAACGTCTACGATTGCTTATAGATGACAACCTTACTATACAAATATTTGGTTATATTTGCAAATGTTCTGATGCATTCGTGACGGATGAACAAAGCGATGAAACATGGAAACCGATAATCATGGACAGCTGTGTATATGGATGCTGGACCAGTGCTTCTCCCACAAGACAATATGCGGTCACAAAGTATACTTTGTGTCACGCCTTGCCATCCTGGAGATTCTCGAGCACACCGTGCTGCCTCATGCATTCGAAGTATTTTATCGCTCTGTTCTACGAAATGAAAAATAGACGTTTTTATCCAACGACGAGCTGCAGGTGGCTGTCAGAAATGGTGCCGAGATACCCCCAAAGAATAGTTTGCTGCGGCATACTGCCAAAATGAAGGCAACATTGCTTCGACATTTGCGGGAATATCTCGAATGTAACGTTACTCCCTTAATGTGAAGAAAAAAATGTAGTCCCAATCAATTTTGGACGAACTAAATAAATCATTAATTTTCTAATTATATTTCGAAATCAATTAAATATACATTGATTAATATTTCATACTAAAAAGAACATAAATGGTGTATACGATAGGTAATCAGATGGAAGTGCCGGTAGATCGGACTCGGTTTGTTTGCGTTTTGATCGATTAGGTCAGACGAGAGGTCCCAGTTGGAGTTGCTTAGAAATTTACTCAGTGTGATTATATACGTAATCTATTTCTCTCTCTTTATTAAAAATTAAACACCTTTCTTTATAATAAAAGTAGATTTTAATTACTAAAGGCTAATTCAATAAGAACATTTTGTCTTCGTATTTTTATCCTCTTTCTGCTGCTATGAATAAAACAGAAGATTTTTATTCTAGATTTAGAACAGTAAAAAGAAAAAAAAACCATCATCGATAAGAGCTAACCTAAGTACTCATTAAAAATTAAAATGATCTGCTCGTTGTTCCCTTTAATTATTTTCACCAAAGATTCATGAAAACGCTGTTTAAATGAAAAGATATAATAAAAATTCATCTTTTTTTTTAAGTTATTAATAACTACTACTTAATTTTTAGTCTCAAAAAATAAGATTTGTTTTTTGGAATGATCTTCATCTTAAACACATAAATGTGAATAATAAATAGATTACTAGAAAAATGCAAGGAAAAACAAGCAAACAAACTTGGCGAAGAAAAATATTTATTTTAAAAATTAAATAACCCTGAATAAGATTAATATTAATGAACCTTTTTTCCCCCCAGAAAATTCAAAATGTGAAACTTACAAGGTAATGTATGTGCATAACTTAAAATGGCAACTTTTAACGCAAACTATCAACTCATTTAAGAATTCTTATACTATACGAACTTTTAATTAGTTTATAAACAGCAATTTAAGAAACTCAACTTCAGAGTACACGTATCCTTATCTTGAAAAAACACTGCTTTTGCTCATTTATTTAGCTTAATTAAAAATTCAAAACTCCTGATTCAATTTTCTTCCGTCCAAGTTTCTTCTTATGTTATTTCTGGCTTTTAAAAATTCTTTGCAATAGTATCAAGTCTATAGTACTTGAAATATGAAAATTCGTAATTTCGTAAATTATTGATATAAGAACCATAGTAGGTAAGTCAAGTAAAATAACCCCAATTTCCGTTCCCCTTTCGCTTTCTTTTCCTGCTGAGAACACAAGTTTCCTGCCGAGTCTTAAGTTCATTAGGAAGCTCATAACGGAGAAAGTCTCGCTTATAAATTATATTTCCACTTTCGCCTTTTCTCGGTGTTCTCCTTTTTCCTCCTACTGCTCTCATCTAATTAGGTGTCGCATGAAATCCTCTTTTCCGACGTGCCAAGCACAGAATTCTCGATACACTGACTATCCGGTGACAGCAAAACAACGAGAGAATTATCCCTATAGAACTATGAAAGCAAAAAGAGAAGAAAAAAAAAACTGATCCCTTGTGCAGAAGACACTGTGGGGATGATGAGATCATTATTTTTAACGTGTTTGCCCACTCTCTGGAAGAATATCGAGTTTATCAATTCGATATCTCAACTTTGTTTACTAATAACTTTTTCTTTCGTAACAGGAATCTTTCAATACAAAGATTATTTTTAAAACTAACTAATTTATAAGACTTTTTATATTTAAAAAGTTAACATATGATTAAAAATTTATAAATAAAATCTAATACAAACTCGGAAAATGGTGAAAGCCAAATTGCTAGATGAGGAGGGACGGCGACGTCAATGGCGTCACAATAGATTCATAAAATTTAATGAGGAAGGGAGGAGAAATAATGGAATGGTGATAGAAACTCTCTTACTCTATTGTGCTATGAGATTTCCAGTATAATAATCAGCCAATTAAAGAGTCCAACTAAAAAAGGACATCAAAGGAAAATGCGCAATTGCTTTTTTTTTTTAATTGATACAAACTACATTGAAGTGTGGAAGCAGTTCAATTCTTTAACCGTGGCGGTTGAATCAATCATTACAGAATAATTGTCTTTTTATCTAGCTCATCTTCTTAGTTTCATTAGTCCCCTTAAAACAGAGCAATTTTTTATTCCAATACATTCAAAAAATTTACTACCTTTATCGTCAACGGAAAATGCGAAATCAAACGCGCTCACTGAAGCTTGGAAAATTAATAGAAGAGAAAGAAGAACTTCGAGAAAACAAGAGAGTTAACAAGGGACTAATTACATTAAAGAAAAATTAATGCAAAGTTTCACCGAACGGAAGAAGAGACGAAGTTGCCCTACGTCTAACGAACACTAAATAAACAAATAATGAGGCGGATGCTAAGCAAACCATAAAGAACATTAATTTTATTTAGTTTAATACAAACAATGTACTTTATAAAAACCAACATCCGCTAACGTTCACACAAGAGAATGCTAGAATAAAATTGAAAAATGACTGTTTAATATTTAACAAAATATGGCACTAGAAAATTTAGGAAAACGTCTTCGCGATTCCTTTTCTTCATTAAGGAAATAAGATATGTAGCATGTTTGTAGCAAGATAATAAATATAACGAACGTCCCTAAAAAGAACGTTCTCCTAATTATTATTTAAGAGTCATGCTCAGAAAACTTACATATAAACAAAAGACAAATGGGCAGCAAATCTTAAAGACAAATTCTAACGCCCCTGTATCTTCATCTAGAAAAATCTATCGTCCCTGATTTTTAATATTTAATGAAATACTATATTACTTGTTAAAATTAATTTGTCAATAATACAGAGTAAGTCAAAATAACTGGTACAAAAAATAAATTGTCCCACCAAGGGAGTATTCAATATATCGTCAAAAATTTTCTCACCAATAAGGTTTATTTCTTATCATATTCAGATATCACTTTGCATGAACTTCGGACATTCATGGAGATATGGGTCTTTCTCAGAAAGGTCGTGGTTCTTTAACTTTGCCGGTATTAGGTCTTCCTATTTTTATTGAAAACATTTCTGATATCTGCTTACGAAATGCTTAACCCTTTGCTTTTACGCATTCTTATCAAGGCTGAATAAATATCTGACGTCGAAAAGGGCAGCTCGATAGCCTTCGATCAACTTTTGGCGCTTACTGAACGCAAAGCCTCTTCCAACAACTGACCATGATGGCTCTGGGCTACAGTTATGGCTTTAGTCAACCTTACTCAAATTACGTTTACGTGCATATTAGGTTGTTCAGTTGTTCCGTACTTAATCTCTATAACAGAAAAATAATGAACATTTGTTAAATGAAAACAAAAATAAACACCCATAATTTGTATCAGCAAATTTCGCAACTAAAATAGAGAAATCTAACGCTGCAGATGTATAGAACCTTTTATACAGTGTATTCAAAAAGTCTGTTACCGATCTCAATATCTCAATAACTAATGGGAATTTCCAGATTTCGAAAAAATTATCTCCTATCAAATAAGGTGTGGACTTTTTAACAATGATCTTAAATTTGAATCTTCACATTTAATGCATAATGAAAACCGTAAGAGATAGGAAAAAAAAAAAGTCAATTGGAAAGTTGTACAGCATCCTAAGATAAAACTAAATCATTTATCCGATTTGATTTTGCAACAATGGTTACCTAATAAAAAAAATAATTTTGTGATGACAAATTTTCAATCACCAGCTTTGCTCATACTAATACCTATTTCATTTGATGTCAGGTTAAGCAGCATCGATTCTGGTCAGTGTTTGAATGGTAACATTCAAAAAATGGTAGAGTACTCTCAAAATAAAATGGTTGACATGGCATTTTACTATGGTGCAAGTCAAAAAGATGTTGTACTTGCAACTCAAATGTATACTGAAAGATATCCAAATTGCCGCCATTCAAATTGCACGTTTTCAGAATACAGATAGTGTTCAACAACATGGGACGCCCAAAAACAGCAACAAATGAGGATTTTGCCACACTGGTTCTTGCTGCAGTTGCTGCTAATTCACATACCAGCATACGTTCCATTGATGAAGATATTGGTTGGAGTGTAGGATCAGTGGAAAGTGCTTCACGATCATAAATTTCATCCATTTCATGTGTACTGTCATCAAAGCTTTAATTTACTGACTATGAAATACGTTCATAGAACTGTAACTGATTTCTTTGTCAAATTGATGATGATCAACATTTCACAAATAATTTTGTGATCAGATGAGTCACAATTTGCACTTAATGGTGTTGTTAATAAACATAACCTCCATTACTGGGCCAATGAAAATCCTCATTGGTTAAGAAAAATGGGCCTAGCTTTGGATGAAAAATCGAAATCGATTGATCAAATCGATATTCTGAAAACATCGATTGCAATCTGATTAGCTGAAAAAAATCGATTTATTTACAAGACATAAAATACAAATACAGGTTTTCACAATTGCTTTAGTTGGGACAAAGTTAAGCTTCCTAAATCAGGAGTTTTTCCAAGTGCTTCGCTATCAAGCGCCAGGCTAGACTTAGTTCCGATTCAAGATCCACGTGTTTACGCTTCTTGTTAGTTTTGGTATTAGAATCTACATGAACAATAACTATGCTGTGCATGTTTTTCAAGTGGGTTGCAAAGTTCGATGTATTCCCACTATATTTAAGACTTTTCAGGCATATAGAATATTTGATGTAGTCACCATCGCGCTGAAAATAATTCCGTAAGGCTGATCTATTTGAACGTAGTTTGGAATTTTGACTGATGTAGGTTAGGTGCCACCACAGAATCTGGCAAAATATGTGGCACAGACTGGTTTTAGAAATTATAAGTCAAGGTTAAAACTTTTTCATTGGTTACAAATTATAAGCCAATCAACGTTCGGGATTGATTCTCGAAATGATGACAATCACTGTTAAAATTCATCCAATCACAATCAGTATTCGTGTTGATTGACATTTGTACTTCTTATTTACCTCAATGGTGTGGTGTAGAATAGGGGTGGGCGATCCTGGATATTTCAGGATCGCTCTCGATCTTCGATCTTGGCAATAAGATCGATCGATCTCGAGCTCGAACCGATCTCAAACCTTTTTATCATTTTGGAACAATAGCAGCAACCAGAGTACAAATTTGTTTATTTTATAGGAAGGTAATTTAATTTATGATTTCCAATAAATATTGCATTGATCACAAATCAAAGAAACTATTTTTATTTATTTAGAAAGATTCTTATTTAACATCGGGCATTGCTGAAATGAAATGAAATGAGTTCACCACTTTTTGAAAATATTCTTTCTGAATGTACCGAAGTGCCTTGTGCACACAAGTGTTTCCTAGCCAGTAGAGCAAGTGTGGGGAATCTGGAAGAATTTTCTCTCCAAAATATTAATGGACACTCTTGTCTAGGAATATTTTTCCAAGCAAAGTAGCCATCTATTTCGAGTTCCACCCCTCTGTTGTAATCATTTCGTAAAACACCTTGTCTTTTAATCTGTAAACACATAAGGTTCAAAATAAACATTAAAATGTGAATCTGTAAACACATTAAGTATAAAACGTGCGGAGATTCTGTAATGTTACCTCTTCATCAAAAGCAGCCCACAGTGAGCTGCGTTTTATTGGACTTGTATTTGAACCAGTCACATCCACAGTATGTTAGGTTAGGTCAGGTTTGAACCAGTCACATAGCACTATAATTATAGCCAATCATATAGCAATACAGCATGCCAGAAATTCAAATATCGAACCGATCTTAAGATCGCTTGGCATCGCTAAGCTCGATCCTAGCGAAAGACCGGTTCGGCTCGATCCCAACGATCCAGGATCGCCCACCCCTAGCGTAGAACATTTAATCACCTGATTTTTACCGATACACATCATTTCGCATTAGTAACTAGGCCTACTCGACATAAACAATCGATTTATCGTTTGCCGTAAACAATCGATAATCGACCAATTGATTTCAGAAAAAAAAAAACGATTGTACATCGAAAAACCGATGTATCGCTAAGCTCTACTGCTCACCAAGTGAATTGGAGGACAAATGTCATGTGTGGCATGTACAACAATCAAGTTATTGGCCCAGTGTTTTACGATGGAAATCTCACTGGCCAGCGTTATTCTAAAAATGTCGTGCAAGAGTTATTGAAGAGATGCCATTTAGAGAACCTTGTGAAATTTAGTTTCATCAGGATGGTGCACCTCCACATTTACCAATGGCAGCACGTGAATGTTTAAACTTGATGTTTCTAGATAAATGAATTGGAAAAGGTGGACCAGTCACATGGCCACCTCGCTCACCAGCTTAGCACCTCTGGACTTCTTCTTATGGAGCCATGTAAAAATACAGTTTATGAAACACCACCAGTAAGTTTAGCTGAACTTCAGCAGAGAATTACAATTCCATATGCAGCAATAACCACTACAACAATGACAGCTGCATCAATCTATCAAACATCGTGCAGAATTGTGTATAGTATCTGACGTTCAACATATAGAACATTTACTTTCGTAATTACATTCCTATTGTCACAAATTTATTTTTATTAGGTAACCATTGTTGCAAAATCGAATCGGATAAATGATTTAGACTAATTTTAGGGTGCTTTCCAATTGACGTTTTCTTTCTATCTCATGCAGTTTTCATTATGTATTAAATTTAACCTTGAAATTAAATGTGAAGGCCGAAATTAAGATCATTTTAACAAAGTCCACATCTGATTTGATAGATATTTTTTTCGAAATGTGGAAATTCCCATTACTTATTGAGATATTGAGACTGGTAACAGACTTTTTGAACATCCTGGATATTGTAATGCTAAACATACAGTAAGCAAGTACCGAAAAAAGTGAAATTGTATCTTTCACAGCAGATAGTTGTAAATGAAAGATAAGCATAACTACTGTATAACTATTACAATACGCTCGCAAAATTATTCATATATGACTTTAAGAATTTATAATCGATCTTCAAAATCAACTCATAAAACCATGAATCTCGTTCGAACCGATGCCTAAACAAAAAAAACAACAAAACTCATCATAGTAAAGCACAAGCTTTAAATTTTAATAACTTCATATTCAGATGCTACTCGCTGATAAATTAATACGTCAATAAAAGCTAACTACAGGTTCAACTCTCTAACTCGAGTAAAGCTTCCTCGATGGCAGAGATCATCCGTTTTGTGTTTAATATCGGTTCGTAAACGAGAGAATGCCATAAAAGACCCTCTTTTTCCTGTCTCCTCCCACCAGCATCATCGCAGCCATTGTCTTCCGATTGACACGTGGTCGCTGAAGTCGGTGAAGATGGGCTTTACGGACGGGGAGAGGAGGGGGGGGGCCCCCCGCTTGAGAGGCGGTGGCACCTGCTTGTATTCGCCGAAACCGTTCGTGCCAAAACCCTCCGATAACATCGCTTTGCGGCTTCAGTATCATTTGGAAAACGGAACGATGTTTGAGTGAAATGCTCGTTAAAAAGAGATAAATTGAAAGATAAATGGCCGAAAGAAGAAATGGATTTACTACAAGTTCAATTGAACCGATGCAGAAAACAAATCACGCATTTACAAATCAGGATCTGAAAATTCAAACAAAAATCAATGATTTTTACTCTCTAAAGAGGCACTAATATATAATAAACTTCTCTGAGCAGCAACAAAATCATTGAGTAGAATGCTCTGAAAACGTATTTATATAATGCACGAACGTTAATTTCACAATAAATTCAATCAATTGAAGATTTCTTTAGCAAATTCATTTTACAGGACAACAATTACTAGCCTCATAATGTTTACAGGAAAAATGGTGTTCCAAATTAATCGAGATACGGCGAGGCAAAATAAAGTTTGGTTGTAACCGCTTTTATTAATTTGGCTTTACAACTTTTATTACTGACAATAATTGAAGTGCGCAATAAATTTATTTAGCGAATTATCTACGGGAAAAGTTTGCAAATTATCAGTAATATCTGCTATGGGCCAATATACGATCTCAAAATATTAAAACCACTCTTAAATTGTTGGAAATTCGGTAGAAACTTAGTCAAAGCCAGTTGCATACATACAGAAAGACAAATCGATATCACAATGATGGCATGTCTTTTAAGATGAAACCGAACTTTCCTTTAATGTCTGTTCCATTGAGGTCAAAATTTACATAAAATTAATACTTCTTATATACAAGTGCCTCCAAAATTATTCACACACTAACTAAATTAAATATTTGTTTAAGAAAACCTGTATATTTTTAACTTATCGATACAGTAATTAAAACAGCTGTGAAGATAAATACATTTCATGCTTAATCATTTTGTGACATTTGAATTGCTGAAAATACAAATAGACCAAGTCCAGTTTCCATAAAACGTGGATAAATACCAACTGCCAAATTTTAGGCCAAGAAAAATTTTGTTTATGAGACACAATAACATGCATCTTATTGAGTATATCACGATTCCTCTTTTTTTTTTTTAAATAATACAGGATGTATCTAAACCCCTGTCACAAACTTCTGTTGGCAATTCTCCACAGCGAGATGAAAACATAAGTTCATATAAGCATGGTTCGGATAACGAACCGTTTATGAAATTTCCGCAGTTAAAATTGAAGTTTCAGCAGCTGGTTTTCTACTCTGTGGATGGCAGGTGACAAGTTACAACAAATTCTTGAAATAACTTCCCAATTATTGGTTATTAACATGGCAGAGACGACTCGAGACCGGGTTTATGCATGATGGGGCACAAGCGCATTTCAGTTTGGCAGCACAAGTACTTGCCGCTTGTTTCCCAGTAGGTGGATAGAGAGACAGGATCCTGCCGCATGGCCACCACGATCCCTGTGTCACGTCAATCTGATGAGCGATCGGGCACATGCGTCGAGCAAAAATGAAAACAAAGACGTCATCGGCATCATCAGATGGGAAGCCATCAGAGAAGCGATCGACAACAGCTCACTCCGACAATAAAAATAGTTTCCCTCTCCCCTCATTGGTTATGCAAATTAACCGACGAAAGAGGCGGAGTTCGGGGGATATAAAAAAGGAGGAAAACGCCACTAAAGGGGCAGATTGTGATTTCTCTGACGATTCCGGAACGAAGACGGCGACCAACGCAGCCAGTGCCTCTGCCATTGCTTATAAAAGTTCTACCCATAAGGGACCGTTATTCCAGGACTTAGTCGCTCAGACGGATGGAAGCGAAGCTGGATTTGACGATAGCAAGTGTCCATTTGTAATGAGAACTTAGAATCTAGTTTGAACTTTAATAATTTTCGAATAGTAGCCACGTCGGCGACGCCTATCAAATCCAACGGAGACAAAATTCCCGCACTCACCTAGAGCTCGAGCCCGGCCTCCACGACGAAAGAAGCCGCCGCTTCTTTAAGGTCTTCGGCCCGAGGGACAGGTCAGCTCTACGAAGTTCGACAAAGGTTTACTCCGATCACCGTATCGATACCGCTTTTGACGATATCCACCGGAGAAGACACCGACTCCTCAGCGTCTTCCTTGCGTAGCGGTAACAATTTCCGAAGCGCGCGGGCCCGTTTGCGTGTTAGGGATAGCGCGCGAGGAGACTGCTTGTGCTCGACAAATCCTAGTTGGTGCCCTTTTCCGATATCTCAAAGAACTTTAATTGCATATAATCATTTGTCTAATCATGTTTATACATTTAAACTCGTATACCTCTGCTGTCTAATCTGCCTTGCTTTGTTCCGACACAGAATTCACCATAGCCAGTACTACGAGGTTGGATTGGTCGTCGACTTGCCTACAGCCCTGCCACGACTGGTATTTGTGTCAGCCGGCCTCAGACAAGAACGTGACTTCAAGATACCATTGAACAATTAATATTTGTGATTCCGATAATGACCTTGCTATTTTTGTTTGTTCAAACTTTATAATTCCAGTCGAATTAAAATTTAGTTTCTATTACGTAAACGTCTGCTACTCTCTCTGTCTGTGCGTGACCTCCTGGATCTAAACCCTCTTGACTTTTACGTATGGGGTCTCATGAAAGACCAGGTGTATGCCTAACTGTCCAGGAGGTTGATGAGCTTTGGAGCCGTATTGACAATGCTTTCAGCGCCGCAAGAGACACCCCAGGGACCCTCGAACGAATACACCAGTCGATGTTTCGTCGCCTCTATGCGTGTGTTTCGTCCCACGGTCGTCATTTTGAACATTTGTTGTAGCTTCTCCGCATGTCACCTAGCATCCACAGAGTACGTACAAAACCAGCTGCTGAAACTTCACTTTCAACTGCGGAAATCTCATAAACGGTTCGTTATCCGAACCATGTTTATATGAACTTTTATTTTCATCTCGCTGTGGGGAATCACCACCAGAAGTTTGTTACAGGGGTTTAGATACACCTTGTATAATAGCTTTAACTGTAAATTACTAATAATGTCGAATATATTATTTGATCTACTTGTATTTTCAGCAATAATTAGAAGAATTATGTTTTTTGATTAAACGCTGGGAGTCAAAATTATTCACACCCTTCGCATAATTGACAACAAATATTTGGTTGGACCACCTTTCGCTCGTATTACTGCTCGTAATTACTTAGGATAATTTTTAACCAGGTTTGCACATGTTTCTGACGAAGAAGCTTGCCATAATTCTTTGCAGATGGCTTCTAACTCTTGGA
The DNA here is from genome assembly GCA_023313115.1 of Rhysida immarginata. Lineage (NCBI taxonomy): Eukaryota > Metazoa > Arthropoda > Chilopoda > Scolopendromorpha > Scolopendridae > Rhysida > Rhysida immarginata. Next base: position 204,398 of record JAHWFO010011832.1, on the reverse strand, counting down.
TGTTCCTGGGATGCCGTTTTTGCACCTCATTCTTCAACTCCTTCCACAGATTTTCTATAGGATTTAAATCTGGTGATGTGACGGCCAGTTGAACATCTTAATTTTGTTTTTCTGTAGCCGCAATGACGTTGATTTGGATATATGCGTTGGATCGTTGTCATGTTGAGAGTTCCAAACCAAGACGTAGCTTTTTTGCGGATAATCTCAAATATTTATTTTGTAATTTCTAGTCCATGCTTTCCAGTTCTCCAGGTCCCAAAGAGGTAAAACAGCCCCATAAAAGAATGGAGCCCCCCCCCCCCCCCCCACTATGCTTCCCAGCTGTTAAGAAGGTGATTTTTTCTAAATGAGTTTCGTTCTTTTGTCGTCAAACGTTCCTCGTAGAATTATGACCAAATAACTCAATTTTAGCTTCATCTACTACAATACATGCTTTCAATAGTCGTATGGTTCATTATGGTGCTTCCTTGCAAGCTCTTAATCGCTTTCGCTTGCGAGCAGACTTTATTAGAGGAGTCTTGCGAGGAACCCATCCTTTACAGCCATGCTTCTGCAGAGCACGGGGAATTATAGTCTTAGACATAAAGGTTCCTGTTGAAGCTAATAGTTGCTGATGATCACTAATAATAGCTCTCCAGTTTTTCGTGCAATTTCTCAGTTGATTTCGAATGGGTTATTCACTTAATTTGAATTATCTTCCTCGGTCAGACAGATTAACAAGAATTCCAGTAGATTAATACAAGCCACTGTTGAAACTGGGTCTTAGGTCCGTATTCAGCACGGTCTTTAATTTGTTGCTGAACACGTAATAGTAGCTGACAGTTTTGTTACGTTGTACGATCGTTAAATTATATTGTTAAGTTTGAGATGTAGCCAAATCCATGCAATAGAGGGGACTAAAAACGCATCTTCCATAAATACAGCAATCCAGTAAATAAATAATTATTAACTGGAGATGCTCTCCAAGCATAGGTAATGATTTTTCGATTGAAAAATGGAAGGAAAAGTTCTGCGACCCGGATTCGAACCAGGAACCTCGACTATCATGGCCGACGCCTCTACCAAATTGGTTTGGAGTGGAGAAATTCTCGATCTACGGGCCAGGTTCCCGTCTCCCATTGGGCTTTCAACCGTGACAACTTGGTTGTCTTTAAGACACCTTGAGACAGCTTGGCTGTCCAGGTGTCTGCGATAGCCCAATTGATAGAGGCGTCGGCCATGATAGTCGAGGTTCCTGGTTCGAACCCAGGTCGCAGAATTTTTCCTTCAATTTTTCAATCGAAAAATCATTACAGCAATCCAATTATTGACTACAACAATGGAATTTGCGCGTGTGCAGAGACTAGAGGATTAAAAGACCGTGGTATTCGGAATGAGCGCTAATACTCTTGTTTTTGCTCAAATCATTGTTATGTACAGATTTAATAATAAGAAATTTGCATTCAACAATGGTCTTGAGCAAGAGCAAGAACATTGATGTTCATTCTAAATACGGACCTCAAAGTTTTTTGGAAATTGTTTTATAGCTAATTAACCCTGCTTGTGATTTATTGTCTTTTATAGATTAACAAGATTTTATCCGCGCGCAGTTTGCGCGGTAATTAGTTTCAAATTCAAATTGTTTCATATGACGAACTCACATGTTCTCCTTTATATAGTTTGATAAAAATTGTTGCTCAGACAACAATGGTCAGGTGACTTTTCAATTCCGGAATGTGCTTCAAGCCAGCATCAACAATGCTTAAACGTACAACAACACAACGCAAAACTGTTTTCGTGACGAATTCACATGTTCTCCTTTATTCATAGTTTGATGATTGATGATTAACAATTCATTCTTTTTAGCCATTGTTGATTGACAATGAACAGCAGAGCACTGCGTTTTCGCGGAGTATTTTCTCAAAATTTTACAAAAATTTCAGATATTTATTTGTATCATTGCAAAGGCCAAAACCATCATGTTATGTAATTTACCAAACATTTCTTCTTTGAGCATGCCATGTTTGCAATTCTTTTATTTATAATTGTCACAATAAAATAATTGAGCATGAATTGCATTTATTTTTATACGTGTTTTAATTATTGTATCAATAAGTGAAAAAATACAGATTTTCTGAAATAAACATTCACTTTTCTGTTAATTTGAATCATTGAATCAGTTTGAAGGCAATTGTATATAAGGATGAAAAAGCAATAATAAAACAGGTAATAATGTAGGAACAGTACAAAAAAAACCAACTAAAATTAAGATGCTACGATAAACCCATAGCTATTAAAGTGAACCTAAAGATGTCTACATTAAACTGACAAGATTGTTATATTTTTAATTAAACTGTACTTGATTGAATTTTACCGCTGTTTAAATTCAGACCTATATTCGTGCGAAATCAGAGTTATTCCGTGTGTCAACAGCTTTTCTGGAATGGACCAACCGACTTAATATGAGTTCACTGAGCTGGCAAAGCACATGTGGCTGAAGGGATTATTCGCTTCACCAGTTTCATTGGCTCTCGGTTTAATCCAATTGCCCCTATGGCCACTATATCGTGAAGAGACACGACCTTTCAAACAATTCACCACCCAAAACACATTGTAGACAAAGACAATAATCGTGTGCGTGGGTGGGTAGATGGTCGGTTGGTCGCCGTCGGTCTAACGTGCACCTGTTGCCCTTCATTCACCCTGTCATACACACCTTCACAGATAAAAAAAAATGATGTGGAGTTCTGGCAACCTTTAATTAAAGCGTGTTTCTGATTAACGAAGAGATGATTTAGAATATTTAGAACTTCACAAAAAATTTATAAACTTTATTGTTTTGTTTTCAAGGAAGCGCTTTATGTTTAGTCATCTTTACTGAATTGATAAGCATGAATCAACTTAACATCTCTAAAACGGAGTCGGAATATTCTAAGGGATCAAAGGATTTGCTCATTTATAGGGCGAAGAGCGAACTTTTTCTTTACACACTCCCATCCACAGAAAACACTGGCTCTTCTATCGAAGGTTCAGCTTGAAAACCGGAGGAACTTTTTAAATGTTTCATGGAATTTACGGCGAGTCAACGAATCCACAGCCCCGACATTTATTCTTCAGACAGGTTTAGAGCGATACTTAAATTGTTGATGGCTGAGATTCTTAGCTCGTGGTTTATAGAGGGAGGCACCGAGCTCCTTCCCCTTCATCTTTTTCTTTTATCCCAACGTTCACAGCACACACGGAAATTCATTTATTTATGCTCGCTTTAACTTGCAAAGAAGTCTTTCTCCAAAACACGTCATTTTTTGAGATTTATTACTTTCCGGAATATTTTTTTTATCAAAATGTATATTTAGATCAGATTACGCTTCTATTGTAGGATATTCCTTTCACACGAAATCCTTCCAGAAATTGTTGTATTTCTAATTAATTATTCTACTAAAACTAATGCCCATTGTACTAAAATACAGTGAGCGCAACTGTGATTTATTTTGAAGCATTTGAATCCTTAACCGCAAGCATTATACCAGAACCCATCAAAAAAATTCTATCAAATTAGTAATGCTTCCATTTTTAAATGAACATTAAATTCAGAGTTAAATTCGATAAGATTTATACAGAAATGCTTGACTTGATACTTGAAAAGAACGGAAAAGAAGGAAGGTTTGCGGACCCAAGCTTAGGACTGGTACAAGCAATTCAGAGATGGCTGCGTTTTCACGGAAGAGATCAACACCCAAGAAAACCTAGAATGGCGAAGATATTCAAACAGATAGTCGCTAAAAACTTGCTGGTATTTCTCACAGTTCCATGAAGATGGCAAGGTGTGTGCTATCAGATTGTTCCGAGAATATTTACCGATAAGCAATGGAAAGGACGAGGAGTGGTTAATGGGAACTGTCTAGCAGGATAGAACAGGATCCAATTTTTTTGAAAAGAGTGATTACAGAGTGAATCACTCTGAATGATCGAAATAGTATTTATTCTACGGCCCCCAATCCGAACGCCAATCATCGTTATGGGAACACGTTTCTTATCACGACAAAAAGTATTTCGCACAAGCCAAGGAGATAGTATTCTGGAAGTCTTTTTCGGTATTAAAGGATTAATACATCTCGAGTTATTCCCTAAAGATCGCGAACTATCAAATCAACAAATAAGGTGCGTCCCATAATTATAAAGCCAAAGGGACATCTTGCTGTAAATTCACACAAAAAGTAAACCGAACAAATTTTTTGAGGGGTACCTTTATTAACTGATAGTAAAACTAAAGAAATATCTGAAGCAGAGGAAAAATTGTTTACTTTCAAGGAAAGAAAAAGAAATAACAACTGCCCCAATTTGATAAAGCCAACATTATATAATGTTACATTTTAAAAAGATTTCAAGTAAGATCGAAATAAAACTTATGCAAATCAGTAGGGAGATACCAAAACTTTATGGGGTAAACCTAGCAGATCATTTTGTCAATTGCCACAGCAGTTGTAAGTAACAATGCCACGCGGAAAACCACTGAATGACGAAGAAAAGGGAAAAATCCATGCTTTATTAGAAGAAGACTATTCTGCTCGGAAAATTGCAAAAAGACTAAACAGATCACACGCAGTTATCGATAATTTCATCCGTTTGGGTGATAATTATGGTCAAAAGAAGTCTACAGGGCGACCGTCAAAAGTTACACCTATGACAAAACGTATGATCATCAGAGAAATTTCGAAAATAACACATCCATTCGTAAAATTGCAAATCAAGCTGATGTTGCAGTATCAAAATCTACTGTTGGGCGGGTTGTAGCATCATCCACCTCACTTGTCTTCAAGAAAAAGAAAGTTTTTCCAGCTCTTACTCCTAAGCATAAAGAAGCACGTATGAAGTGGGCCAAAGACCACATGCCCTGGACCACCAAGAGGAATGAAATCATCTAGTGTGATGAGAAGAAATTTAACCTAGACGGGCCTGATGGTTGGCAATATTATTGGCACGATCTGCGAAGAGAGGAGAATTTCTTCTCGAAGAGACAGCAGGGTGGTGGTTCAGTGATGGTGTGGGCATCATTTGGATGGCACGGAAATGTTCTTGGACAATGGGGTTGCCAGCACGTTCCCCGGACTTGAATCCGATGGAGAATGTCTGGGGAATGTTGGCTCGAGCAGTTTACAACAATGGGAAGCAATACTCTAGTGTAACTGAACTAAAACAAGCTATGGTTGACAAATGGGAAGAAATTTCTGTATCTGATCTTCAAACTCTGATAAATTCCATGTCAAATCGAATATTTAAAGTTATTTGTAATAAAGGAGGGCCAATTGGGAATTAAATCATGCTATGTAAGTGTGCATCTTCCAGCAATAAGCGATGGCTTTATCATTTTGGGATGTCAAAAATGCAGTTCTTGTGCTTTTCTTCTTGTTAAAATTAGAATAATTTTCTCCTCTGTTTTTATTTTCATTTTAGTTATGTTGATGAGATGATAATAAAGCTGTCTCTCAAAGGAAATGTGTTATCTCCTATTTTTATGCAGCTATACTAAGATTTTGCGTTGGCTTTATAATTATGGGACGCACCTTACTCCCGTATTCAGAATGAACGCTCATGCTCTTGCTCTTACTCAAACCATTGTTGAGAAGGAATTCAACAATATGAAATTTGTATTCAACAATGGTCCTGAGTAAGAGCAAGAGCAAGAGCGCTCATTCTGAATACCGGCCTTAGTCATATGATGCCATTCTTCATCGTCATTTTGATACAGTGCAATGAAATGAAATTTGTGATAAGGGAAAAACTTGGGTATTTCAGCATGATGATATTAGCGCATTATTCGCGCTTGGTCAATAAAGCACTAACCGACTAGTTATTCTACATCTACCATACACGCTTCAGTGATTAGGTTCTACAATTCAGAAACGGAAAGCCTCCGCAGCCGAATCAACGGAAAGCCGAGACGAATCCTCTTCTCTGACAACAAGGAAGGCTTCATCGATATACGACGGCGGAGAAATGGCATGCAGGCATGTCTTATGCTCCGACATTTCCCCTAATTCTTATAATTTGTCCCAGCAGACACCAGGATCACGAATTTTTCAGACGAATTCGGCCCGGCAAGACACGTCACCTTTGGAGAGAACATTGGAACTCAAGACTCCTACCAACCGGACAAATACGATCTCTCTTTCAGCCACGACAACCAATTTGCTGACGTCCACGACCGAACCTTATCTTATCTTGTACAGAGGGTAGATTATCGCAGAACGATAATCCTTCGAGGGAGTTTTGCGCCATCCCAGTAACTAACAGCTGCTACGAGATGACAGTAGCAGCCGGGACAGACGGCTTAACGTGCCCTCCGAGGCACGGGAGTTCATGATGGAAGAGCTGCTGACGGACGAACAAACCAGTGGTTATCACCAACTGCTTAGCATCCAGCACTGGTCACTCAGCAAATGGGTCAGACTAAAGTCCCCCAACAGCTGTGTCCCACCCAGCAGTGATCCTCAAGCCACTGGCTGTCACCCAGCCAACAGCTAGCCGCGCCTGAAGTTGCTTAACGATCGACGAGACAACCAGGCCATGGCCACCCCACGACCGAACCTTATGATAACGGCAGAGCATACGCCATATCTTTCTTGAGAGAGAGAAACGCCATTTCATCAGACGGATCGCATTCAGTAAATGCGTCGTCCGTTACACAATGCTTATCACTTGCGTTCGCGGGCTCGCTGGCGTAATAGGGAAAGCGCGCAAGGCAACGGATTTGTACTACAAGGGTACAGCCCTCCACTCCTACAGCCACCAATTCCCCACGGTCGATGGAACTCTTTCCGGACATTACCTGGTGCTTACAAACGTCTCTCCCTGCAGTGACCGAAGATATTGTAATGACGAAGATTGAATTTTATTCTGAATTTGTGATTTGTAATTTATTAATTTGACTACTTTCCTTTGTAACATCATTCTACGGTTAAAGTAAACCTTTAAGTTTACTAAAGATATCCAATGCTCATTCTTTAGTAAACATGCTCAATCTTAAAATATGCAATGCTCATTCTTAAGATATCCAATGCTCATTCTTTAGTAAATACGTGACAACTATTTTAATAAGTAGAACGGAAATTGGAAGAAGTGTGTCATCGCTCAAGGGGTTTGTTTTGAAGGAGGTGTTTTGTAAAAGCTTACATTTCTTATTTAATAGAAGATTCCGCAAGTTTTCTGGTTTAGTTTCGACTTCATCTCTTATATAATTAAAGGTGGCTCATATGTTATTCTTGTCAGCTTCTTCTTCATTAGCGATAATAAAATTTACTCAACGTTCAATCTTTGTTAATGTTTACTTCTTAGCATAATACAGAAGCAATTGTTTCTTAAGAACTCTTCAATGACAAAGAACTGAGAAGACTTTACGTTTATTCTCTTGTCTCCAAAGCAAAGATCTCCCAGTTAGGAGCTTCACTTAAGGTTTCATTTAGACCCCAAATTACTCTAGATTCATCCAGGGAAAAGACACTTAGAGAACGACGACGGCGACGGAGTGTTAAGCTTTCTCTTTGTCCGACGTGATTTCAGTCGGTAATCATCAAGGCGTGACTTGCGCTTTTCATGTTGTTTTTCTTTATATGTGGGCGGACTACAGTGTGATGAAATGACTCTGGACAATTGACAGATGATTCTGGTTACGAAACAAAATTACACGACAACTACCTTGAAATTGATTTTCGATTATATTACCCGTGAACGAAAGTCATTATCTTTGCTTCCTTAAAGATGTCTTCGTAATATATTTTTCCAATTAAACCTTCTTCTGTACAAAGTTAGTAAAGATGTATAAATTCGAGTTTTCAAAATTTTCTCAAAAAAGCAATAACATTTAGAATATTTCCTCAAAAGCAGCAAGATGTAAGTACAGGATTCTCTAATTTACAATAGACAGCTTTAAAAAGAAGATGGGAAACAATCGTTACCATCTCTTTAGGCTAAAGAAAGAATAAAGCTAGCTCACCGAAATGAAACTCCAAGACCACATTGAAGACTGCCAACAGTCGAGTTGGCAGTTCTTGTTAATGAAATGACATCGTCCAAATGAAATTCGTAATTACCGCTTTGGCAATTCACTTAATGGCTAACATTATATTTTGTTGTTATTGTTGCTATTACATAAAAGGTCAGTAAAAAGGCTCCGTTTTGTCATAAAAGCAGAAACATCTGCTGATTAGTAAATTAAACAACGAAGATTTTATGGCAAACTGCGTATAATCTTTTATCTCTTTATATTCCTGCTGTAAGAATTTTTCTGCCCAAAACAGTAATTTTTAGAGTTATTAAATTTTTAGTGTCCTGTAGCTATAACGCCAGTTATTCACGGCATTCTTTGGGTGAAGTAGAACTCTCTCTCTCTCTGCTTAAATGCATTTCAAGTACTTATTATTGGAAATTTTACTTTTTATCTTTTCTGAAGATATTACAGAAAAATAAACTTATAAAAACCCAACAGAGATTGAAAAATCCTTTCTATCCTGATAGAGTCAAGATTAATCAGGTCCTTTAATAATATTACAATATTTCTAGATTACATAGTATATCATTCGGTTTTTAAAGTTTCATGAATATTTTGCGCTATTTATAAATAACCAAACAAAGAATGTAAGAAAATATGTTCGGAAAATTTGTTACCTTAAAGGTAAATTCCACACTCAGAACAACTTTGTTTAAAATGAAAGATGAAGGTCTCAATAATAACGTAGCATGTATAAAAATTTTCAATTCGAACTCAAAATTGATAAAATATATAAAAAAAACTTGCCCCCCCCCCCAATCGACACTGACGCCACGTTTCGGCATCTGTGACGTCAGAAGTTGCCGAGAGGTGCGAAGGAGTTTCGAAATCGTGACGTCATACATTGGACGCTATCGAAGGCGCCGCTATCAGTTCTCCCGCTTCCCTACATCTGCTCAGGGCATCGCAGTGGCACAGCCTATGAGATTAGAGACTAGGTCTACAATAGACAACGAATATAAAAACAAGACCGACAGTGACGACAGCGATTTTGATAACAGTGACAGCGATGTACAAGGGCTGTTAGCAGAATTAAATGCTACGGAAACTTCTGCGATATACAGCCCTATGTATTTAACCGTGAAACGGGATCTTCTGCTTGCCGCGTTGGCGTGTGCACCTTACGGCGGCGTGTGCCCTAAGCAGTAGATATGCCTACTTCCTCATTCCTTATGTTTAACGAGTGCTATTGCGGTCGTTGTTCTTGAAGAACGCCAGGCCCGTTTAGAGTTGGAAGAGTATCTCGTTCTACCTTATATGTGATCTAGTTTCAGCGAATTTCTTGTTTGAATTGATACTGAATATACAACGGCGGATGCGTAGACAAAGCAAGACGCTTCGAAATCAGCACACGATGCTGCTTGGAGTTGGATACCAGTCCCTCGCTGTCAAAAACTACTAATCCAGTGGCGGATTTAAGGGGGTGGCTACAGGGCTAAGATTTTTAATACTGCAATAATTTTACAAATTTACATTTACAAACTTCAGTATAGGAAAGACCCCAGGACCATCACTTATAAAAGCTTATAACATATTACCCAGACCACTTGATTAGCCCCCCCCCCCCCCGACCAAGTTATAGATCCGCCACTGTAATCCACTCTTTTTTAATCGATTCTGATTGTGGAAATTTATGAAACGTGAAATTTCTATCCGACTATTTATTTACACATCCAAACAGAGAACAAATTGAAGGCATTCCCACATAAAACAGGTTAGCAAAATCTTACGATATGTAGAATCGTTCTAAGCGACTAGAATCTCGGCGACGAAATTCCCCATGGTTCTCGCGGCAGGAAACGACAGGAAATTCCCCAGGTTCTCGCGTCTGTGTTCTGTGCAGACGGAATGGAAGAACCCACGCAAATTTTCAATTTTCCGAGGAATTTTTCTTAATAAAATATTAGGAAAAATCGAAAAATTTTGAATGATATATACTCTATTAACCTGGATTAATATTATGATACAAAAAAAATAAAGTCGATTTTTTCCGTGGAGTTAACCTTTAACATAAATTTATGGAAATTTAATATGTGTAAAGTAAGCAATATACAGGGTGTTTTTGAATTGAGTACAGATTTTTTGGGAGATGATAGAAGAGTACAGCAACGGCATCACATTTACGATTTACAGTATTTAAAAATTACTAACTCAGCACCTTAATGGTATGCCACTTAATATTTGATCCGTGCCTTGCCATGCTTTTTTTATTAAATTAATATTGTTACAGCTAAAAACTCCTGAATTATGACGTGATGTTGCCGTTGCTGTAGATACATTCTTTGCTGGTCAATAGTAATGAAGACATTCGTGATTTACAATAACAACCTGCAGATGTTGTGGCGTGCATTCCATTAATGTCGATAGCAAGTTGGTCAACTCCTCTTCAATATCTCGATCCGGTGAAGGCATTCAAAAAAATGCTCGAACTCATTTTTCTAATTCATCGTAGAGATGATCTAATTGGTTGAGCTGGCTTTTAGTTAGTCAATCTTAAAATTGTACGTTGATGTCTTCAATTTAGGTGGTAATAGCTTGCACTTTGTTTCATCTTGCATTATCCTGATGATAGATAAACGATCCTTCACTGCCGCAGTCTCCAAAGCGTATAACACTATTCAACAAGGGCCAATTTTCTCATATGCAAATATGTGTTTCCAAAGGATTTTCATGTGATAAATTCAAATCTGAAATCAGAAATTCGTTATCAGGCACAATTTTTTAGCTATACGAGGCTATATATATGTGATTACACGTTGATCTTGTAAACTAAACTTCGCCATTTTAAGTATATGAAACATCGTTCGCGGCAACGCGCACGGTATTCACGCCGCTCACGGTATAGTGCTGCCATCTATGTTAGTAAAGACGAAATATTTCCCGCAAAATTTTAAAAGCATCCGGATCTTTCTACTTACTCTCACTGCAGAGAAAAAAATTTGGAGACCTTGTAACTTGAACGCACCTCGTATTTGTTATACTGTATTAATTTGATAACTATTCTGTGTATTGATTCAGTCTATATAAACTCAACCAATTTTTGTATGAACCCTGAGCTGAGGCTGGAATTGGAGACATCCCTTCTTCAGGAATGTATAACTTAGAAACTCTGCCTGACATAGAGAAAGTAATTACAGATTCGAATTTAGGGAGCTTATTTCCATAAGAACCACTAATCTTACCCCCAGAAAAATATTTTTTTTATTTTTTTGTAGAACAGTGTAATTGTCCTGAATGTTCATGGTTCCGTCAATTACAACCAAGGCATTTGAAATGAAAGCAGTCCATCACATAACCAGTCCAAACCTAGATTCGATCTTCTGACTGGAAAAGAATATAGCGTGACGCGCCGCTCACACAGCTCCTCATTCCTGGATTGGCCAGAAAGTCTTTATTTGCACGAGGATGTTTCGGGTGATAGTGCTCTTTTTCGGTTTAGAGGCAGCAGACCAAATTTTATAAGAACATGGGAGCTCTCGATGAACCATCAAGATGTCGACAGAATAGTGAAACCCGCGTATCTGCGCTAGTACGGACACCACTCTTGATGGATAAATTTTTCTTAAAACTTGTCGGTCTCTGTCGGTCAGATTGTTTTGCCACCATCGCCATGACGTTGTCTTTCCTGAATTTTTTATTTTCGGATTGTATTGTTGATTTGGATAGGTCCAATTTATAGCCTAATATGGTAGCTATGCTCAGGTCTCTGTAGTAGCCAAGCTTCTTGAACGGCGGGATATTCATCTGTGACGACAAATGACGGCATGTTGGCATTTTTATTAGTGTTCTAACACGTGTTTTTTGTATAAAGCATCGAAGGGCACACTTTTAGAACTATCCGCTTTCAAGATCCGTTCATCTTGAATACAAGTGACATACTCTTTCAAAGTTAAGTCCATTTTAAAACTTTTGTCATCTCCATTTTAAATGATGACTTTATTCTTATAAAATATTTATGAAAAGGCATGAGATCCGTGAAGTTGCATTTAACACTTAGCAACATCCATATCATAAAGCAATAATGGTCATAAAACAATGCAAGCTTTTAATTATTTTTAAGTGCTAGTCACTTATTTTATTTTATAAATCTTAAGCGACTTATCAATATTTTGTTACGCATTAGCTAAGTGTGATTTCAACATTTCTATTTCTTTTAACGAAATGACGAATAATATATTCAGCTAGAATCTTATCGGAAGCAATTATTACAAAGGGAATTTCATGAGCGTTAAACCATTTTGAATGCTATGTGATAATCTTCATGCATGCAGTGTAATTACTTTATTGCGTTCTTTGAATTTACCTTTCCATTAGATTCAAGAGAAAGGTGAAGATTACAAATAAGAGCCAAATAAATTAATGTACTTTTCTCGCTAAAATCCATATCGAAAATGTTAAACTTTTAACGTGTACCATTTTAATGTAAAGAGTTCTACTTTATGGGTAAACGCTTTATTATTAATGTTTCTTTTGCAAAAGTGCATATTTACCCCATAAAAAATATGCAATACATAAAAAATGTTTTTAATGAGACAAAACATGCCAACAGATAAAAAATACCTTCTTATTTACGTACTTACTTTAAAAACCTGCTTATATGTTAGGGTCGCGGGGGCAGCAGCCCTATGCAGGATCTCCAGCGATCGCGATCTTCCGCCATCAGGCGCATGTCCTCCCTGGTAATATCCAAGCGACTCGAACCCTAATCTCCATGTAGTCTAGCCACCTGGTACTAGGCTGACCCTTTGGTCTCTTACCCACCAGCTTGGAAAATAACAACTGCCTAGGAAGACCAGTTTGCGGCATCTGTATCAATTGCGATCTCTCATTGAGATCTCTCATTGCGGAGAAGTAGCGGCTCAACACTTAAAGACTCCCTTATTGTGCTGCTGTGCACTCTATCTAGTAGGGTAACAATGCCACACCTCGCAGAAATCTCATTTCGGCCGCTTGTACCCGCGATCGCACTCTTTCGGTTCTTACCCAAGCCTCATACCTAAGCACAGGTAAGAATGTGGACAAAGATAGATTTGAAGACGTTTCCTAGCTCGCGTTTCGTTACCACGGATCGACACAGTTCACGTCTTATACAGCTTGTTGCACCGATCCGAGCAGCCAATTCTTTTTCCTGCCGCCCATCACTCGTGAATGTAATCCCGAGATACTTGAACTTCTCCACCTGTCTCAATGGGGCTTCCCTTGAACTTCTTAGCCACACTGATCTTCATCCCAGCTTCTTCACATTTGGCTGCAAACCGGTCTAATTCATGCTGAAGGTTAATGCGAGAAGACCCAAGGAGGACAAGGTCGTCAGCAAAGCAACCTCTCCACCAAGCAGTCGCCCACACAAACACGCTCATCGCCTCGGCTGCCCCTGTCTATCCAATCCATAAAGATAATGAACAAGAGGGGCGACAGTACGCACCCTTGGCGGAGTCCAACATCCACGGTGAACGGTCTTTGACTTAATGCCATTTATCCGGACACACATCTCAGAGCTTTCGTACAGAGACATGATAGCAACCAGTAATTGCCCATCCACTCCGTACTCTTGCAACACTTGCCAGAGCTTCTCCCGAGGAACTCTGTCATATGCTTTTTCGAGGTCCACAAAGCAAGCGTAGACATCTTTTGCATACTCCCAAGATTTCTCAAAGATTTGCCTTAGAGCAAAGATGTGATCATGATTTTTTTAATCAGGTCGGAAACCACACTGCGCCCCCGTGCTGGCCAGGTCGGAATCCAAGCTGCTCCCCCGACAGTTTGGAGTCGACTATTTCCCTCCAAAATACATTCTGAAACATTAATTTTAATTTCAAACAATTGCATACGCCCAGTGGTTGAATATGCAGAGAGTTAAATAAGTAACAGGCCCACATGTTCAGCGATACATTCATTAATGCGGCGTGGCATTAAATCAATGAATGCTCGAATATTGGAGTATTGGAGTCAGTGAGGCATTCGTTGACGTCCAAACTTCAGCTTCATTTCGAGTGTTGAAGAGAGATCTGAAGATTTGTGCTTCTGATGTTCTCTGTGTGTGACCTTGCTTTATTCTTGCTAAAAACTGGAATTTGGTATATCGTGAAGGAAAAGCAATGTAAAGGCCTACAGCTCCCATAAATATATATGTGGACTGACCGGCTGATGTAGTTGATAGCATCCCAAACCATGACTCCACGGTAAACTGCACGGCGCTCAACAAGAAGAAGAATTAACCTGTTTGCCTCTAGACTTGCTTTCGATGATCATCATTGCTAAGACAGAAGCGAGATTCGTCGCTCTACACAAGAATGCAATTCATGATGCCAGTTATCCCTCGTGTGACACCACTACAAGCATGTACGAAGATTCACATTTCGTTCTTCACACTGCCAGTCTCCAACTTTGACTAACGGCTGTTGTATATCGTCCAGTAAGGCGTGTATCAAAATTAATAGGGGGCAGCAGCACCTGCATGAAAAATGAATGCGGTGTTGGTATGAACAAGTTGGCTAAGAAGCATGAATAAGGACAAAAATGTCGTTCCATCTAATGAGGTATTATATACCTTTTACCACCTGCATAAACATAACAGGAAGGTCACTGTTCACGAGTTTGTGAAACGAGGTGTGCATCGAAGTAGTATATATCGAGTGATGAACAACATAGAACATCCTCCAAGCGATAAGGACAGATCAAAACGGGGACGAAAAAGATCTGCCATGACTACAGCAGTAGTATCCAAAGTTAAGCGTTTGTTTTCAAACCACTCCAACATGTTAGTTCGAGGTGCTGTAGACATTCTGAAGTTCAGTGCATCAGCCGTTCAACGGATTCGAAAGAAACATGGTATCAAGACTTATAAGAAAGTCAAGGTGCCCAGGATCCGCTCAGATGACGTTTGCAAAGCCAAGGAAAATAAAACTGCAGGAAGGTGCCCATTTGACTTTCGTTCTGCATGATGAAAGTTATGTGCCATTTTGTTTGACGCTGGTAATGCCAGCATTGAATGTTATTCAGTTGTCCCAAGTTCCCAAATAAGGTGCTTGTCTGGCAGGTGAAGGTGACATTTCGAAGGCAGTTGTGCTTGACTCCAAGAAAGGGGCGATGAATAGCAACAGATATAGAGATAAAATTCTGAGACCCGTGCTAATACCTTGGTTGAAGACTCTCCAAGCCCACAATAATGTCCTGTTTTGGCCTGATAAGACAACAGCACATTATGCCCTGGATGCACGCCTGGTGCTTGAGGAAAACCACATTCAGTATGTGGCACGTCAGGACTACCCATCCGCAACTCCACAAATCCGTCCAATAGAGCGCTTCTGGGCATTGTGTAAGAGAGAGGTTCGAAGGCGCAAACTTGTCTCAAAAAATCTGACGCAATTTCGGAGGAACTGGACCAGGGTGAACTGGAGGAACGTCTTGCACAAAATTTGGGAAAAGCTCTGTCAGGACATTACACAGTTGTGCTGCAGTAATTTCTGTTCCATTTGCGCTGTAGCTTTAAATACTCGATTATGACAACTTTTTGCAGTTTGTGCTTTTAATACTATTTACAATTTTGTCCTATTAATTGCGATACACACTTTATCTTCCACAATACGACGCAAAGACCAATCAGTTGAATATAACCCTATAATTAAACCCTGAGTAAAATCATCTGTTGGCGAAGTGTCCTTACTTTCCTTATCCAGTACTTTAATGTCTGTAACCTGACAACACCATCTGTTGGCCAAAATAAACGAACAATTCTAGCATTAATTTTTTTTTCTGGAAAAAATCCGACTTGATTTTAATCGTTTCTGTGCAAACAAACTCTTTTTATTTGCATGCGTGTGCAATTTATTAAGTTTTTCTTGAGTTTTGGATCCCCCTGTAATTTATTTAGTTTATTTTACATTATTTTCAGAGCGAGAATGTACAATTTTTAAAGAAAATGCAATTAAGAAAAACATTATAAATTTGCTAAAAAATTAATTTTTTTCCTTCATATTTTCATTAAGTTATAGCAGCTTGAAACCTCATCACATACATAAAAAACTTAATTTAACTTAATAAGATTTTTTCCTTCTTTCTCTTTTCCTTTTTTTCACGATTCGAGAAAAAGATGAAAATTAAATTTAGAAGGAGTGTTCTGAGAAAAGGACTTTTTTTCCCCGATCAAACCTAATGAAACGAGTTTCCCTCAATTTGCTATTTTTTCCCCTCTATTTAGTACTCTTTCTCATTGAAATCCATTTTTTATAACATATGCTTTATTCGCTCAATATGAATTAAATCATGCAGATTATGTAAAATAAAAAATCTGCATATTACATCTTTAATTTTTCCATCGCGATTTCATTTTTTGCCAATTACGTTTCTTAGCCGATTGTTCGGTTAGTCATTCCCATAAGGCGAAAAAAATTGCTGAAAAGAAAGACTAAAATTTAATTTCGTGCTAAGACATTTGAATCTTCATTTTTTTTTTATCTTTCTTGTGCTTCTAAATAAATTTAATTTTTTTTCTTTCTTCTTGCGTATTACTTGCTTCTCAACCTTCACCTCTCGTTAATAAATGCATTATATTTCATTTGGCTCAGGCTGAAAGACAGATTGGAAGACAAATGTTAAAGGCAGGCATACCGATTTTTTTTTCACTTTCTTTAAGCTTCACGGCCCATTCATAGAGAGTGATTCTGAAACATTGTGTATAACTGTAAACAATGACAGAGGTGAACAGAATGAACATTTTCTTTTAATAAAATGTGGGTCCGAATTTGAACGCTAACTAAGATATGAACAGAAATAAAAATGCCGCCACCAGGATCAACAAGTTCGGAAACTCAAGTTCTGCAACGCCTAGAATAATGAATTTTGGAGGAATAATAGGGTACATACCGTTAAAGTTCGATCGAATTCCAACGAGTAGTTTCCGAGTTATGCACTTAACATCGTAACATGGGCTGGTTAGTACTCGCATGTGTGCACTGTTACGATTCAAATTCGGACCCACATTGTATTTAAAGAAAAAATTCATTCTGGTCACCTCTGCATTGCTTACAGTTATACACAATTTTTCAGAATAACTCTGCATATTTTTATTTATATGCTTTCTTTTTACAATGCTAATTAGAATTAAAGATTTTCAACGCGACATTTGCGTTAACTTTTCATTTACTTCAAATAATGACTGTTTTATGATTTATTAAATGAAAAATGGCTCATTAATACGAGTAAATAATTCAATTGCATATATGTGAATTTAAGCTTATAAAATAGCCTGTTATGTTTAAAAGTTATTAACAAATTCTCTTAGCGTCGTAAAGCTTCACTAAGCTAATGACATCTTGGAAAGGAACGTTCTTTTTTGTGTAAAGAATAAGGAGCGACATATCTCTCTTTCATGGTTTTTATCATGTATCTGATGCGAGTGTAATTACAATGGTTCCTGCAAAAACCCATTAGCCCAAGTGGAACTAAACGGAACAAAGCAGGGAAAGGAGTTCATCATCTGCAGGAAACCCATTCGGCATTCTTAAGCAGCTCTTCAACAATCGATTGTCATCACAGGGAGGAAATAAGAAGAGAAACTCCATTATTAAAGCTAATAGTCCATTCCCCAACACTTGATAGTAAAAAATTCAAATTCTCTCAATCTTAGAACATGTACGGGAAATGTAGAGTGGGGGGGATTGATTTACCTATCATTGATTGATTAACAGTTTCCGTAGGTGATTTCCTTAAATATGAAAAAAAACAAACTTCATTTATATTCACTACTGATATTTTCCATATTCATCTGTGCAATTGTTGAAATTCTTCAACAGTGCCGTTTGCTGATGATAAATTTCGTCTTAAACACAAAACGCGGAGTTTATGAAAAAAATTCTCTCGGACTAAAATAATTTTTAGGTTGGATAGCAATAAATTATAAAGGATCTTAATTTTTTACCGATATTATTCATATTTTTTAAAGAAAAAATTAACAAACTTCATTTTTAATCCTCAGACTATAGTCTTGTCTTACTATCTATGAATTAAAAACGAAACGCGCACGCTCAAGCTGGGTTTAATTTATTTGTAAAAGAAACTGATATTGTAAGGTCTCCAACTTTTCAATATCCGCACGGATGTCAGTCGCTTGTTGTTTGTATTTGAAATCTCGAACTACAAAAATGCACAACTATAAAAAAAATAATACACGTTCAAAATTTTCTTTATTCATTATATAATACTTGTGTAATATAATGTTTTTTATAAATTATATATCTCGTCAAAAGATGGCACTGCGGTCATGGAAGTAGTAATCCGTACAATTTAACCTTCAGTTGCGAAATAATCAAAATAACATTATCAACGAATTAAACTTTCAAAATGAATCAGAACATGTTACAATATAGCATTCATATAATATACATAAATAGCATTTGAGTAGTAATTTCTTGCTTTTTTCAAAAGAAATATCCCAAGAGAATTGGTTTATTGTTTATGGTGAATTGGAGCGACACGGTGAAGCGGTAAAATCAACACATGCGCATTTCGACATTACTTCATATTTGCCTGAACGCGGGTCTAGTTCGATACCACCGCTTTTCTGATGGCAAATGATAAAATTTTCAAAAGGAAATGAAACGTATGGCTGTTGCTGCCTCCTGTTGAGCCTTTATAATAGAGAAATTACCAATGGGCGACCTAGCAGACAAAAACGGCACGGAAAAATACCACGAAGTTTTAACATTGTTTAAAAGTCCAATATTATCAAAAAGCACATAATTCAAAAACTAGCTAATTATTTGTTGATCTCCTCACTTTTTTATGTGGCCGAAAAAAAACGCCGGTGGGCGCATACATGCACAGCTTTTGATAGGCGTCAACTGGTTAAACGATTACTGTCTTTATTTATTCAAACTACACCTTTGAAAATCCAAGTTAGAAAAGCCATAAGCAATTTGAACGAAACGTTTAGACAACTGCATTATGTAAATATTTGGAATTGTGAACTGAAAATCATTTCCTCAAATTAATCTTAATTTCAAAAGTACGTGGGAAGGCTTGTGTGCCGAAAACCATATCGAAATACCAACAGCTCTACAAGAGGTATTGCAGTTATCGCAGATAGGCAATGCCACTCCTCGGAGTGATACTGATGCACGCAAGAGGACATCGTAACGTGTTCATCGATGCATTCGACTGTCAAGCCGCAGCAGCCCACAAAGGGCGCCAAATCGATGAGATAAACTAATATCTATAACTTTTCAATATCCGCACGGATGGTCAATCGCAAATTGAGTAGGCAGATTTGCACTCACGCCAGTCAATGCGAAGACGCTCATGATCGGGCAAGGATGGAATGGTGCCAACAGGAACGTGCCTGGCGAGGCGAACAAAAGAGTCGTGGTCAAGAACAAGTAGCGTATTGAGAATATAGAAATGACGTGTTCCAACTGCCATTCTGCTCGGCTTCGACATTCGTTCACCTCTGGGCACATTGGCAGAAGGACGATACGTTGCTGAAGTGCTGCAACTCATTTGTTAACGCAAAGAGACAATATTCTACAAGATCTTCACATACTAACCTAGCAAGCACATTCTGCTGATCTTTCTCCAATAAAGAGTTTTTAGATGTTATTTGGTTGTCAGCTTACTGTCTCTTCATACTGTCAGTTTTGAAGACAAGATTATTGGAATATTTATCCAATTAAAATTATTCAATGTAACTCTTTAAAAACTGATAACGCATGTAGAAGAAAAGAAGGAGGAAACACAAATAAACAATCCCGGAATAAACCAAAACTGGACACAGAGTGGTAAGACCCTGAAAACAGCTGACGGTTCGGATAGAGACTATCCTTTGTCAAAGCATGCAAGAAGTTCAGCTAGCCATGTTTATATGTAGAACGTAATTTCAATAACCAAAAAAATTCCATAAAGTGTTGGGAAGTGCCAAAAATAAAACATCTTTTTTAGAATTCTGATGGCAGTCTTTAGACATTTTATTTTGATGACAGTCTTTAGACTACATTAAGAAAATAAAAGTTAAATGCTGTCAATGACTTGCAGCTAAATCAAACAATATGCGTTCTAAATTGTCAATTCGTTTCGGGAACATATTTACTCCTAAGCATAAACGATTCATTCTAAAGTTAATATACCCTGAAGGTTACTCCATGTGTCTGTCAAAATTTTAAGAAGAGGCTGTTCGTTGATTTTCTGTTTTACTTAGTATATTTATCTTAACTGTGCTAATTTGACGCCAAATTCAAACTCAAGGACTAAGTTACTATTAAGGGACGGTCGAATCTACGCTCTATATTTAAGAACGTTACAAAATTGTTTTGCTTGGCTACAAATATTGAACCAGGTAATTGCTTCATACAATAAGCTTGCTTCAATAAATTTCTGAATATCTATTAATATTTCACGTTAAAGAATCCAAGATAAACAACTTCCTTCAAGTTCCATATGATGATTGCATCTAAGTGGTTCGTTAAACTAATAACCGACATACACACTTTGAACGGTAGAAGCAAACACAATATAAGCAAACATTACGCAACGATTTCTATCCTCTCTTGCATGGTCAATGAACACAGTTCTAAAAGACATCTGAGTCCCTGTTGATACCGGTAACATGTAATAAAACGACTATGGATTTAGTTTATAACTTGTCTTCGTATTCCTTAAATATGAGACATTTTAACTTTTTTAAAAATGTTATGAAAATCGATACAAGAGCCTGATTATTACACACGCCATGTTAGAAATTTTCAAGAGCGCTGAAAGAAAGGCGAGAATACCTTATACCACAAAATAATAAGCTAGACGTGTTATTCGATAAATGACTATAAGCAGTGCGCCATGAATCAACTTTAATGAGCTGTTGTGGGTGTAAGACGCTTTTTCTCCATTCCTTCCTAAAGGAACAATCTTTGATGAATCTTTGTGGGTCGATGATGGCAGAAACCTGGCTCGGCGAGATTAGAATTTTAATTATCTTATCACTCAAATGCACGAAGGAATAAGAACAAAGGAGGGGAAGATGGGAGAGTGATGAGCTCTCACCATGATGGATAATGAAGTGCTAATACATCACACTCTACTCGTGTTGTAAGCTCATCTTAACCCGTCCGCCATTACCCATCGAGGAGAGAGAGAGAGAGAGAGGGAGGGTTCTGTGGGCAACACCTAATGGAAACTGACATCGCTAATCGATCATCATTTTGAGCATGTTCATCAAAATATCGATTCCACAAATGAAATTGGTTCGTCGCTGAGTGTTATATGCTGTTTATGCCGCATGAACGGCCATTCCTATTCAATTAAAGTTCATCTAGTAGGATCCTAGTGATATTTGATCAATGAATAAATTCCGATTTGAATAAGTAGGCCTATCATTTTTCTAATAAAAACTTACATACAATATTAATTACAGAAATTAGAGAAAGTAAAACTTGGCTTAGAAAAATTAAAAAAAAATACAAAACAATAAAAATAAACAAAAACTGAGAAAAAAGAAAAAAAAACCCAAACGAAATTTGTGTTAAGCATCCAGAAATGAAGTCGGAAGATCAACATCGAATTAGAGGATCTACATGAATACACGAAAACAACGAAAACTGTAATAAACAGAATATTGACAACGATTTGAACGATCTGAATAAGCAAATACTGAGAGCACGTTAATGTAATGTGAGCGAGGAAAGTATAACACAGTGTTACGGTCACTTGAAAGAAGTTTTGCGCCGAAAATTGACTCGATTTGGGAAAGGGCTATATAACAGGAATTCAGAAGGAGATGGAGCCAGAAACTGTGGATACAGATTAACAAAAACAACAGGAGTTACACTATTCCACATCAAAGGTTTATTGCAACGTATGCGCACTTCTCTGGTCTGATCAAGTTCTTGTATACGCTGAGGAAAGCAGCTTGGCTGCCGAAATGTGCATACGTTGCAATAAACCTTTGATGTGGAATAGTGGTTTCCTGTTGTTCTTGTTAACAGGAATTCGTATTCAGCCATTATAAAAATGTGTTCAGTATCTCGAAATCAGTAATTTATTCAATATAAACAAGAAGACCGCATTACCATTAACGTTGGACGAACCTGGAAATAGACGATAAATGTTTCCGTAATACTTTCTTGAAAAAGCCACTAAAACTTTAAGACACCAGAGTGATCTCAATAGCTTTTTAAGTAACAATAATTTAATTTATTTTTGTAGGCATTGTAGCTGAGAGTCTGCATCTAACATGCTCACGTATGACATTCTTATTTGCATGGTGTCTACAAATGTATGATAGTACATTATTTTGCTTGCTTATAACACCGGTTTTAATTGCTCGTTTACATTGATATTTTGCAGAATTAATCGGGGAATTCACAAAAGAGCAGCGAATTAAAGAAGAGGGATTTTAACTCAGAGAATATTACCGGCGCCAATTTAATATAAGGTATGTGCGCTCACAAACCATGATCCATACGTTCATGCGGCGTTTTTAATTTACTACATCAGACAAATTTTTGGTGAGAAAATAAATTCATGCTATATAGAAATAACACTGTACAACAAATTAGAATTTTTTTCTGTCCTTTAGATGAAACTACGTGATTCTGTATAAATAAAAGGTGCTTGATTCATAAATCAAAACCAAAATGGTCCATCACGGAGAAATGTAACAAAGGCTTGATTATAGAAAACACAAACACTAAAATGATTTTTTTGGCCGTTTCCCTTTGTGTGTCCCTATTGGTGTGTCCCTGATAACAGACCAGCAATATTCAGCTAGCATACTTCCATTCCATCGTTAAGCGATTTCATGATGTGAACATGTCATAGATGTAGGTGGTTGAAAGTCAGGATCTTGATGGTTTGGGTCATCGGAGGTGTCTTCCTCTGAATCAACAGTATATTTATCTGGAACTGTAGGTATAGGAAGATCTTCAGAATGAGGAACTGGTCGCATAGCGCTTCTACATGTGCTACAATATAGATGCGTAAAAAAATAAAATATGGATTTTTTGGAAAATGGCGCGTGGTAATCAAAAAATAATTACAGATTCGTTATTTTCAGCCCAAAATATACAAGAAACACATATTTTCATCTAAAGGACATTTTTCATGTTGTACAGTGTAATAGGTCATCTCGATTCCCGGATCTCCCGGAGCTCCCGATTATTACTTAAAGGAAAGCTTAAAGGAGCGAGTGTTAATCAGTGTTAATTGAGAATGATGTCTCGAACTCTCCGCCAGCTTTAAAAAATTCGGGCGATGGAGCTGGAGAAATTGATAGAACTTAAACAAAACTGCTTAAAACGAAAGGGAAAAAGGGGCGCCATTTAAAAAAAATGCAATTTTCCATATTTAAAAAAAATTTCGAAGCTATATACTTTCATTTAAAATAATAAATAACAAAAAGTTATTTAAATAATAAAATCCCACTCGACTTTTGGGTCACCTTATGTAAGTGAACAATACTGCAAATTGTAATGAAACGAAATTTTATTATGGAAGTGACAATAAAAATAATTCTTTTAATTATTTCAGCATATTTGACATTCCCCAATAGCATCTTCATAAATTCATCTATAATTGTTTCGTAAATGAAAAAATTAATACTAAACAAAAATTCCATTTGAATTTCCAAAAAACTTCTTAGGAATATTTATTTTGAAATACATTTTTCAGTATTAAAAAAGCAATTTCACGTTTATCCTTTTCTATTTTTATAATATCAGATCTCCTGCACTTGATAGGGGCTCGGCAAAGGGACGATAAGCCATCAAGGAGGTTACCCGGAAAGTTTACGGAAAGCGCCCCAAGAAATATTTACATGATTATCTTTCTTTTTCTCTTTTCGTATTTACATTTTCCTTGACTGAACAGAGTTCAAAGGAACAATTGTACAAATAAATAAAACATGCCAGTAGCAGGTAGAATTTTTCGAAATCATTAATCTCTAAAATGAATCTGTCGACTAAGATTGATAAGTCTGTAAAAAAAGAACGTGAAAGACCAAACAAATTCTTGCTAGATAAAATATTTGGAATTTTCAAAACGATTCTTTTTATAAAAGCAAATTTATTATAAATTCCAGTGAACATCAATTCAATATTGTATTAAAAATAAAAAGATTGATTATTATGAAACTTAAGGCCAATTATGTTTCAAATTCAATTTTTTAAGATAGCAATCATATGGACAATAGTAGAGCTTGAAAGGGTGCATTAGTCCCACATTCAGTATTAAGCTTTCCTTGCAAATCTGAAGAACGCATTTAACTCCTGGGGAATTGAGATTGTAGGCTTGGTTCGGTAAAACAAGGTGCTCTTCCAACAATGCGAAATGAATATATAATGAAATAAGAAACTTCGTTTTGGTGGGTATAATTATTTTAATCGCTGATTTATTATGAAGTAAAGAAAAAAAAAGGAAGTGACTGCAACCAACCGCTGAACTTAAATTCTCAATCCTCTGCATGCGACTAACCCTCATTAGAATTGGTCAAACGCTGCGCTTCCACGATCCCTTGATTGAATTACGCGGAGCCAATGAAATATTCAAGAGGTTTCCCTTAAAGAGTCAGGTTTTAATATGAATTTTGTATGAAGAACATCATCTTCTTCGCTCTTTCCAGTTATTGAATTACGAAGGCTACCAAGTTCAGAACGGAAATCACTGTCGTCTTGCCCGATACTTTTAAAATGTATTAAGCTCGTTAGGAAAGCTTAGGATGAGAGTTTCAGTGAAGAAATACATTATCTACATGTTCTCATTTATACATTCATGTACGAGGATTTTTCTCTATATTTAATCCGAATACTGCATTATTCATTCATATTATAGTTAGTATATGAATATATGTTTTTATCTTGCCAGCAAAAACGTTTTGAATTTGTTAAAAAGATGAAAATAATCCACCAATCATTATAACAAGAACGTTCTAAAATTATAAAATTACTATCTGAATTTAAGAGCCTTTAAATGAGCGATGTTTGTATTCTATCAGAATTTGGAAAAATAATACCGTATTATTAAATATCAATAATGCAAAGGTCGATCATAAAATCCTTACAATCACCATGAAACGACAATCGTGGCGATCAGCCATATTCTTGTAGGGATTCCTAAACCAATTTAATCTATACAGTATTTCGTGAACTCGCTGGCAAAGAATCAGCGGAATCCCCAGACCGCGATCCACTTATTTTGATATGCGGCAATGACTTTGAGACGTATGGTAGGCTACTTATTGATGCCAATAGATGGTGTAGATGGTATAGCTATTCAAGGACGGAAGAGGAAGGAATGCGCGAAAGTCAGTTGATTTTCAACCGTTGTCAAGTATGGATGTGAGTCGGCTAGAGCAATGTGCGTACGTAAAAACAGAAGTGCTTCACGGTCAAACACGAGGGAATATCACGCTCAACACGTAAAAGCTGTTGGAGATCCCGCTCTCCCATACCGAGCTATTGCAAGATGGGTAGCAATTTTCCAACATGGACACGCAACAAGTAATGACATGCCTCGTACAAGACGCCCTACCACTGTTCGTATCGATGTTGCTCGTGCCTTGATCGCACATGCTTAGAGAACGGCAGATGATGGTTTCTACAGGAGTTGGCAACAAAAACAGGTAGTGACCAGAAAATTTTACGATACGATCTACACATTTTTTATTTTTATTCTTCTCCATTGTCTACAATACTTCCTGAGTAATCCAGACGTTATTGGTAAAAGACATTCTTATATCCTTATGTAGAGGGTAAGTCAAAATGATGGACCCGATTTCAGACATTTATTCTGTGATTTCTAATGAATGTATCGTAATGTGAAACATGTGCTTCGAAAGGTTAACTGCCATTACAGATATAGACCGCGATATGCTACGAAAGGTTTGGTAGGAGATAGACTATTGGCTTGATGTGCGTCGGTTTCGCAATGAGCTCACAAAGAACACCTGTGACGTGATGTGTTTGAACTTAACTTTGAACGTTTTCCTTTCGTAGCACATGTCTCAAAATAACATACGTTCATTAGATTTCACAAAGTAAACTTCTGAAATCGGGTCCATCATTTTGTAAGTACCCTGTATATTATGAAATGTTTGTATCAGAATTATCAGAGGGCATATCGCGAGTTCGATCAAATATGCCTGCAAAAAATAGTTGCCATGACTTTGTAAGTGATCCTCGTATATCCATGCCGAGTTGAAAGACTGTACGTGGAAAATTATCCATCGTACGAGGCGCGATTGAGTGGCGCCATGGACCTATCCATGGGACCTACTGTGCGCTTGAGTGGCGCCACAATCGAACTGCTTTGAAAACGAGGCGTATGTGACAGGATAATGCTCCGATGCACAATTATAAAAATGTGTGTTATTTATTCAATGAAACTAATACTTGACTGAGGTAAAATTCAACGTTAAAAAAGAATGTTAATTCTCCATAAACAATTGTTAATATTTCTCCATTAACAATTGTTAATTTTTTAATACTGAATCGTGTATTTAAAACAATTTTTAACAATTAAAATATACTAATAATTATCTTTCATGCAGAAAATCAAGCACAACAACTCGTTAATTTCAGCGATGCTTCCAAAGTGGCCACATAAGCTGGAAGTCGAGCCTCGGCTTAGACGGCCTTCCATAAGTGCGGTAAGAGGACGCCCTCTTCCTCGAACACGAAGAGTCACGGTGGAACAGACCATGCAGAAGGTCCACTTCAGCCATGGCACTGCGGTAACATCTAGCACACATAATTCTGCACGACATAGGTTGCTGCAAGATGGGTGCTGCATTTGCTCACTCCATTCCAGAAAGAGCACCGTAGAGAAATATTTGCAAACCACTGGCGCGAAGACAGGGCCAATCCTATTAAAAATGACAAAATAAACAAAAAATGTAAAGGTGAGTATGGCCTAAATTTTCTAAAACTTTTTCTTACGAAATATCACGCGTAATAAAAATCACACGCCTTTTATATTGATAGTCAATTTGCCAATTTTATTCCATACGTTATTTTACATTTTAAGTTCATCTACATATTCATAAGCTTATCCTGTTACAGACTGGCATAGAGTCTTGTTTAAATTTGAGAGGCTTCTTCTTTAAAAACAATTTTACGTAAACGATTCTTAATCAGAATTTATATAATTAAAAAAAAAATAAAAAAAATGTTCATTCTATTTAAAGCCGGATTGGATTTAGATGAATGAATGCCTAATGCAAGATTTGAGTTCTATGCTCACGATCACGCTTGCACCTGGAAAACCTTTTCCGTGTTTGTGTATTTGTTTCCGTGTCCAGGTTGAGTGAAGTTTAATTAGAGACTTCTTCCCTGTGAAATATGAAAGGCCAAAGGGGGTTTTCTCGCTTGTATTGAAGCCTCCTTTTACATCGCCATCCGAAGACTGTTCACGAGGAGGCTGGCTGGCTCCAGAATGTTGGAAAAGGTTAACGAGATCGGATCGCCATGGCAACGGACACAGATTCCCTCTCACCGATCAAATAACAGGGCGCTCCAATTCCTTACGACGAAAGGAAAACCCCCCACCGAGGCTTCAAAAGCAACTGCCCCTTCATCCTCTTTCTGCCTAGGTGATGAATTCATAAATACCTTAAAACGGATCCTCCCTTCCCTCTGTCTATCGGAATTCTGTGCACAAGTCGAGGTTGGAAAGAAATAAACCCACGCAATGAAAAACATTGGCCATTTTTGATTCGTTTTAATCACATGTATAAATAAACATGTTCAATTTTATTATTTATCAATTTACTTAGGTCAACACTGAACCAAATTGCTTTTATAAAATCAACAAGAAATTTAATCAATTATACTGAATTTTCAGCTTTTATAATTTGTCTAATATTTAATGAGCTGATCCCTTAGTCAGCTGAGTAATAAACATAAAACTTAACAAGAAAATTTATGAATTAGTCAGATTATTCGCTGTGGAAATTACGACTTTCACTCGATGAAACATAGAAATCAGGATGTTTCTTCCCGTTCCGGAAAACATTAAGATTCAATTCAAGGTCTGTTGCTATGAGATCTTCGATCATGTGGAAGCGAGCTGGATGAAAGAATGAAAAGGATAACAAGGCAAGAAAACACAAAGAAAGAGAGTCTGTCGATACATAATATTGCGTTTGTGCGTTTGTCCGTTGTAAGCCTTTACGCTCCACAGGAATACGACTTAATTCTTGTATTTAATACCGGGTGATCCAAAAGTGTGTTACATTCCTTTCATTGTTAACGACATTTTCAGTGTTTGCTATCAAGCAATTCAATGCTTTCATAAGAATCACGAGTCACACGCAAAACAATGTAAAGGACAAGAATTCGTCAAGGCAAAACAATTATTAGTTTCGTGAAAAAATGTACCGCACTTTTGGATCACCCGGTATAAATAATGGGGCTTCAACGAAAACTTGCATGAAAAAGTTTGATACAATCCCTATGAGCTAACCGGTTTTGAAGTCCACGAGAGTTGAATAAAATTGGCTGAAAATGTTCGTATAGTAGATAGAAACACGGGAAAAATGAAAACAAGATTGATTGTCTTTGAGCTACAGTTAGACAACGGTTGAATAAACTGTATGTCGCACTTTTCGAGAATGCAATCGGTTCATCGTTGCTTTAATTGGGGGGGGGGGGGGGGCTCCGCTCCTATCCATTTCTTCAATGTTTGCGGCCTTGCCAATTTGTTTTTGCTGTAGTTGCACTGCCTTCTTCCACGTTTTCACAACAATACTTACAGATGTGTTTGATAATTTTCTTTTTTAAAGAAATTGCTTCATATAGTGTAAACAGAGTGTATTCAAGAATAGTAAATGTTACATGGATGCGTCCTATCAATAAGCTATTATAAGCTTATAGAGTGCATTTCCATCATAGCTTTTAGATTATACAGTGAAGCTATACTGACAGCATTGAGGCGAAACTGGTAACATGTAGCACAAAATGAAAACGGTCGGTTAGTAATTGCAGACAAAGGAAAGAACAAAGTGTCAGCAGTCCCCACAAATCACCCACTGCTTCACAAGTTGCCGGCTAACAGTAGCGTAAAAATCCGTCGGCTGGGAGCAAAGTTAATCTTGCACCGTTACATTGAACTCTGCGCAATGCCACCCCTTTAAGCTCTTTTTCAATGGGTCCTAAGGATGAAAATCTTATGGAAACAGTCGGGACTGTAAGGTGTGTATCCTCAAATTTCCCACTAGAAGCATTGCAGGATATCCATACATTATAAAGTACAAGTTGTCCGGAACTGTAAAGCACGCTGATGACGACTCTATCGTCAAAATGTACATAAGTAGTTTCTTGTTATTAAAGCTCATTGTGGAAATAGTGGCGTTCTTTATTCCTTCGTCAGAGTATCCATGGTTTTCTTCGCGACGTGTGGTCGCAGGATGTCTTTTAACTGTCGGAATTAACGGTGTGGAAATGCGGGTGACGATCTCGTTCAGAACTGGGCTTCGAAGGAAACGGTCAGCATAATTTTGCCTCCCTTGGCTGCGTGCAAAACTTCCCTTCGACGCTGTGCTTTTAATTACTGTATAATGGTGAACCACGACTTGTCTCCCGTTATAATGGTCATCTTAAAAAAAACATCACCATCCTAATAATATATATTGAAGTGTTTTTGTGCTACCCGTACCCGCTGGGACCTCTGTTCGGGCGTGAGGAAGCACGGTAGCCACTGTGTACACACTTTACTATAAAGCTGATGGAGTATTTTTGTGGGCACTGCCATAACCGATATTCGTCAGAAGAGGGTCTGTTGTCCTTCACCTTCGGAATACTCGCCGCAGTGATGGCACAACGCTTGGTCAGGCCTCGGATTATCCTCCAAAGATGTTCTCCCAGAACAAAATCGTGCGGACCATACTCTGATTTTTGACTCATTCACACAGTTCCCCCCAAAATTACTCACTCGAAGGTGAATTAAGAGTGGCGACTGCTTTCTCACGGCCAAAAACCGAAAGAATCTCGTTCTAGCTTGGACTATTCCATCTTACGTATATTCTGTGTTCACTGCTGCCCTATTCTTTGATTAGGGCCAGTAACGTGACATTTAGTTTTCTCTGGCGGTGTTGCTATTTGACTGATCTTCGTACAGGGTGTCACACAAAGGACTTCCTAATTTTAAGATTAAATATGTCGGAAACGGAGATCGACAGAAGAATGATAAATTTTTAATCTTAAATTAAGTCCCTTCGTTAATTTCTTAAAAAATATATATTACTTTCATCATAAGTGAGCGATTTCGGAGTTTATTGTTTTGTTGACCTAGGACATGTTTCATGTGTTTCATGCTTTGTTTAATGGTAGACCGCTGTCGATTAATTAGTACTAATTGCATCAAAAGATAAGATACTTTTATTAGCTTATTTTCTAAGATAAAATTCTTTTGATTTAAGTTTAATTAATAAAATTTCAAAAATCAAACACATAAAAGCAAGTTTTGCTATACCTTCATTAAGCTTAAAGCATCGCAAATTGAATATTAAAGTAGAAACGAAAACTTCAAATGTGCTCATTTGCAGATATCCAATATTCAACTTTCCGTTTGCCGTAAGGTTATAAGTAAGTGCATGAGCGTAGAGCCCAGAAAAGAATCTCTTGCGCTCTTTCTTTCTTTTCATTTTTTTTTCTCCTAGAGAGCGCAACTGACGAGGGTGTGAGGGGTAATGCAGGGGATAGGGCAACCCCCTTTGGACGGAGAAAAGCGCAAATACTTGCGGTCGGAAGGCAACGGGAGGAAGTGGAGATGATTAAATCTATCAATGGCCCAGGGAAAGGGGGTCCAATGATCCTGTTTGGGCTTAAAGCTACTTCACACTCCATTTCGCTTCTCCTCCTAAAATGTTGTTGATTTTTAGGAGGCGGTGGTGATTTCATTCTTACAGCCCAAGTGCAGAAGAAAGTCAACTTTACAGTGAACGGCGGAGAGGGAAAGGCGGAAAAATCGTCGTCGAGAGCAGCCGGAGAATTTTGTTGTTGTTGCGTCGAATGGCAGCAGTACTCGCCTCTTATCGTCGGAAGGAATTTAGAAAAAGAAAAAAAAGCGAAAGAAAACGGTTAAATGTGGGTGGATGGGGGAGGAGAAGGGAAAGAGGGAAGAGAAAAATAAAAATCTAAAGTGCACGTCAACAGTAACTAATACGCAGCTTTTATTAGGAAAGTGGTTGAGTGAGAACTCGCTTCACGAAATTAAAATTGTGCCCACACTTTTGAATAACACGCAAAATAAGAAACAAATAAAAAGTCGCAGCAGCAGCTTCTTGCTGCTTTTCTAATTTTTTTACAGCAAATTTAAATGCATTAGCGTAAGCCGTTTAAATTAATTGAGTTTTCGAGTCGTTATACGGTTTTATATAGATTTTATAGCCTTCTTTAGCGAAATACGGTCTAATAAACAGCTTCGTCTTCTTTATTAAACGCAGCAATATATGTATCAAGTGCATACAAAGTTTTTAAATGTTATTTCTTGAATCTCTGAAATAGTGTTTTGAAACTTCAAATTCAGCACTTTTAAAATTATTTTTTTACAAATTTTAGCTACAGTTTACATTTTCGTGAATTTCTAAATGAATATTTCTTTCGATGTCAGTTTTATGCTGTTTAGCATTTTTAAAATATTAATTAAGAAAAAAGAAAT
The DNA here is from genome assembly GCA_023313115.1 of Rhysida immarginata. NCBI lineage: Eukaryota > Metazoa > Arthropoda > Chilopoda > Scolopendromorpha > Scolopendridae > Rhysida > Rhysida immarginata. The sequence continues at coordinate 172,735 of JAHWFO010011832.1, read as the reverse complement.
CTGACCTATTTCCATTCTTTTATTAAGAAACGCCATTCGAGTAATAGGAACGGATGCCTTATAGTTTATCTAAACCATTATAAATTCACGAGTAGAATCAAGCTCAGTAATGGTTTAAGGGCAAGTGTTATTCTTCCTCCTAATAGAATTTTTAGATGAAAATTTATTCTTACTGTAATTATCTTTCCTTTTTTTTCCTTTCCGGTTTTCCACCTGGAACTTGAAAGCAGAAATAGCTTTCTATTAAGATATCGGGTGGAATGAAGCCCGGTGGACCGATGTAAATAAGGAGCGACGTTCGCCTTATCGTTAGTGTTGGTGGGGAAAGTGTCTCTCGCATTCATAAATTGAACCACAAACTCGACCCAACGGATATTGAAGAAATTGGAAGTGAGACGGCGGATGTTCTCTCTCCTTTTTTCCACCCGGTTAACCATAAAAAACACTCAAATTTCATTAAAAAAAAGAAAAGAAAGTGAGCGAGGAAGTAGAAGGAAGTCTTGGGATGTAATGCTGGAAAAAGGTTAGACCGTCACGCCACCCAACAATGCTGACGAAGCTACGACAACAGGGAATCGCTCACGAGACTCACGAGATGTAGAGAACTTAAATAGGGAAATTTAATATTATTTATGAAATGACAGGTAAATGACAACAATAACCCTAAAAAATATTTTTGTTTTAAATGGGCTTGCGATTTTCAATGGATATATTCGTTTTTTCGAAAAGATGATTTCCTTTTAAATGATTGTAGGTATAATATTTCTTGAACTTTCTAGAGAACGAGGAAGTAAGATAGCACGCGTTTCTCTGCATTAGTTAATTGGGAAAATATTCTGATCTCTTGAAATCGAATTTCGAGTGAAATACTTTTTTAAATTGAACGGCCGTACCAAATGGCAGTAGAGTGAAGGTTTAAGTTTTATAATTCTCGAATTCGTAGAAGCGTCGGTTAGAGGCACGCACGAAATAAATTCACACTGAACCAGATCGTCTGAATTGGCAGTAGATTTTCAAAATTTATTTTTTGGCTAACATCATCATATTCAACGTTTATCAATCCTGCCAGATTTAGGTCTCCTCTAAACATTTTCAATGTGTTCTATCCTGGGCTTTAGTTTCCCAACTGATGTCCACCACTTTCCTGATTGTATGGGGACGTCGTGGTGATCTTCTAACGTTTCGTGCGTACCACTCGAGAATGGGTATAGTCCACCTGTTAACTTTCGTTTTTTCTCGAATCTAAGGGGTCTTTATTAATTTACTTGTGATACCTAGCATAAATCGTTCTACCATACATCGTTATTTCTTGGCATGCGACTTTGGATGGTATGTTGTCGTTAGATGGACTTGCTCTTTAGTATCTATGTTTCTGTTCCACCAGTGAGGGTAGAAAACACATATATAGAACACATTCCTTTTAAAGCCTAGAAGCATGTTACTTTTAAGGATTAAACTATTATTATCCCGTAATTGTTCCGCCTTATTCTGATTTGCCTGTTGATCACATTCAGAATTGTCACGGAATCCGCAATCCATCAAGGATTCTGATGACAGCGTCGATTGCTTTCGTACCCTCGTCATCTACTCATCGGCGTGGAAAGCTAGCCGACGTAAAGCTCGTCGCCACCGACGTAAGAAGGAACGGGCGAATGAGGAAGATCGGAGGTGTGCCCGAGAGGAAAACGAGAGCAGACGATAGGGGAGAAAAAAACTTCGGAAGAGAGAGATCGAAAAAGACAGCGAAAAAGAAAGGATGGATACGCCATGTCGAGCCAGCTAAACAGCCAAATGGGCAGATACTGTTGATGGACGCAAAGCAGGAAGCTTCATCGGGAAAACCCCCGACCAACGAGTTATGCGCGAACGTCGTAGTGTAGCGCAACTAGTGACGCATCCATTGTGAGAAGCCTCAGCGTTTCTTCAACAAGATGATTTCGGATGGTGGAACGTGCAAGTTTTATTTTTTATATGCAACTAAGTTTCTTCGATTTTACCGTACGTTTGGGGTCGATGAAGTTTCGATGCGTTTGTTTTTTCCCCCTAGGACTATTCGGATGCAGCCCACTACTCGTAAACTCATTACAGGAAAAAGGCATTGCTGACGGACAAGCGAACCACCCCTACCGGTTCCAGGGTCTTCCATGCAGCTCAGTTTCGTTTTCCTTTGCTCCCCTTCGAGGACAGAAGGAGGAAGATTAAAAATATAGCTAATGTTAACAAATGAAGAAATAATTAAGCTTAAAGGCTATCTGATGCGAATTATTGGAAATTGCCCCCTTAATGAACAATTTAAAAGCATTGGATAATTAACTAATTGAAATTAGAAAAAACAATTCAGTTATTTAATTTGTTTAATTTATTCAACCAAGAATTTTACGATTAATTTTTTTTCCTCGAGTAATATTTTACTTTAAATTATATAACATTTGCTTCTTTTTGATTTTACAACTATCGCAAAAGCTAAGTTCCCTTGGTGAATATTTAAATTGTATTCCGTAATGTGAAATTACACTGCCATACGCGAGCACTTTTATAACGTTGGGTGACAGCTTTTAAGACTATCAATAAAGAATATTTTAAACGGATCTCTAGCGCCTTTAAATAAATTATCTCCATAAAATTCGTAATCTTATTGCTCCTAAAGCTCTTAGCTCCTAATTATTGGACTATTATTTGTAACTCGCTCTCCCGATCGAGGTGGGTGTTACAGTCAATAAATGTAAGGCTATATTCATTACCAAAAAGCGTAGAAAACTCCGAAACCCTTATTTTCCGGTAAAGAGGTTGAATGAGTGAAAATTTACAAATACCTCTGAGTGATGATAGATGCCAGGCGCTCATTCTCCTATGGTATTAATAAGTCTAGTCTATCTTGCTATATAAAATGGTAATCCGAAACATTCTTCTCTACGGTATGTCTGCCTGGGCTACAATGTGCAAGTCCAGATGGAAGGATCTCCAAACATTCCAAAACGTTACCCTGTGGACCATTGTCCAACTTGACAGGACAGCTGCAGACGATCTCGATGTGTCTCCCATTGGAAACCACATCCAAAACTCGCTGAAGAAGCTGCTTCCGAAGATTAAAACCCATGCCAACCATCTGGTTGCATATATTCTGGATCACCCATTCATTTTTGGAAATTCTTTCATGCATCCCTCGTTACATCCTGGACGTCAACTTCGACGACAACCAAAAGGCCATCTTTCCAGAGTAGTGAACTTCTAGTCGCTCGTGTCCCTCGTCAATCAACAATCCGCTTTAACGTTCTGACAGGAAAGAGCTTCTTTGTATTTTCTGGATGACTTGCTAGCTTTCATCCGGCTTCTTTCCTAGTTCAGTGTACTTCCCCTGGTTACTTCGAGTATGGCAGTGAAAGCATTGCTTCCGGACCACTCGTTTTGTTTTTCCCTGCGCTGTGCGATTGTCGATTGCCGGACCCAGTTGTAGTTGTTTTCCCTGGATGAAATGTATTTCGAAACGCGTCAAGGCTATATTAAACGCTACCATAGTGCTATTTCTAGACCCTTTTATTATTTTTAATATTAGACTCTTTCAGGTTAATCGCTAATGACAGCGTAAAGGGCATTAAAAATTCCCAATGGTATAAAATGATAAAAATCACATAAGTGCATTTTAAATCACATTAAATACCTATTATACGGATATAAAAATGAAAAATGCATCATAAAAATGGCAATAGAAATTGAATAATATTTTTAACAGAAAAATAAACTAAAGTTGATTCGAGAACCCTAGCCACATATAAATCACACATACACGCAGTGTCTATTGCAAATGAAGCTTGCATCGCTTAAAGCTTTCTTTGGATTAGGTATTCTGGTTTCTGGTTCTGGAAAGACCAATTGAAGACACTTGGATCATAGCAATGTATCCAGAGGCTTCTAACAATAAGAATTATGCACCGCTTTAGCGCTTCTATAGGGCGATTCAAAAGTTATTGTACAGTGGCTGGAAATGGTATTTAATGGAAATAGATGCTGGAAATGCCCGCCACCGGTCTCATGATATCGATTAGCACGCAGTTGCATGTTGTGAAATACTCTGCTCAATATGGGTGGTGAGATTGCTGAACTGCAGTGATTTCCTCCTTCAGCTCATGCAAAGTGTACACGTTTCCATGCACTACTGCACAGTAACTTTTGAATCACCCTATATTTTAATTCCAGTCACTGTTCCACATTTGTTTAAGTTCTCGTCGCATTGTGCATGTTTAAATGTTCTTACTTTTATTAATCACGTACCTTATCAAACATCGCCGTTAGTTCTACTGGCAAGTTTTTAAGATTGATTTCATCAAGCGTTTTTATGGTCTCCAGTCACGATCATTTAATATTTTCTCCTGATCAGTTTTTTCCGAAATGTTGACAGTTCACTACTATTAATTCCAGATTTCCTTAACGCGTTGGGCATTTTTAATCTAATTCCAATGATTTCAGCAATGTTTATTAGTTTCCTTTGCTTGGTATAGCCTTTGCAGGTCTTTAGACATAATTATTAAAAAAGGGAATCTTTTAAAGGAATCGTTGCAAACTTTTATGTGTGAATTACCAAACCAATCATTTATAACTTTAATGATTATCTGACTGTAACAAAATGAATTATGTTGGTGAAAGATCTTTCATCCATTCAACAATCATAAAAATTTATGAGTATTCTGAACCCTACACATAGAGAGTATTATTCTATACGTATGCACTTGCTAACCATAAACGTACCTTCATATGTTCTTGGATAAACCTTCTAGGATTGCTAATCTACTCCTAGAAGACGTATAACTTTAAGGGATTATATTCACTAACTAAATATCCAGTTACAATTTATGAACTAACTATCCATTTTGACTCAATATTTATAAACTTTTATCACAATATTATAAAGAATGCGGGAAGTAAAATTTAGATAACTTGTTGATAATGCAAATGTATAGATAAATTTAGGAAATCGGAATGCTCTGTTAATGCAATGTAAATTGATCTGCCATTATGAAGATATTGACAACTTAAATTTATAGTGACAATCAAAATTTATATTGATAACTAAACTGAAAATGAATACAGATAGATAGATATACGTGAAACTTTAAATTAAACGATATCTCCTAAGTTTTAAATCTTATAATGTAACTTTCATAAAATTGGTCATTATCATTATTCCCATGTTCCTTTCATATAGAATTAGAGTTTGTTAAAGGAGTAGCGAACTAAGAATTTAGATGAGAGACAATATTTTTTGTCTTTTAAACAGGCTTCTAGACCTTGGTCGTCTCATAAGGTTCTCAAACAAATGATAACGAAACCTGAAAAGAAATGTGTAAAAAGAAAAAATAAATTGGCACCTTATTCCATATAAATTATTTATTGAGACTCTAGAAAACATGGTTGGTTCTTCACCAGTTTAAAAATTGAAAAAAGCTCAGAAATTACAAAAAGTTTCTAAACTTCATCGAGTTTTTCTCAATTTGAAAGCTTAAATACCAGAAGTTAGATTTTTCTCATAATTTTTTTAAAATGAATTATTCTTTTGCTCATTTGGAGCTCCGTCATTATACATAACATAACGGATTCCTTTATCGACATCAAGGCTTTTTCCCTTCCTCATTTTAAACCCATTTTCAATTTCTTTTTTGTCCCCATCCATTCTCACTTTTTTCCCTCCTTACTTATCTTATCCGCTTAAAAAAAGAACAAAATAGATTTCTTGAGATGAAAATCGTATTCATCCTTGGAGAACGTACACGGGAACCTAAGGTCCATCAGGAGGGGGTATTTTTTTCCTCTCCCTCCCTCTCTTTCATTTTTCCCATCTGATACTTGTCTGACAGCGGGTATTGATAAGTCCACCTGGAGAGAAAAACTTCTTTTTTCTTTTTATAATTTTCTCTTCTTTTTCTCTCTCCATTTAATGCATACCGCATACGCGTCTAACACTCAAAGTAACGTGACAAGCCCCTTTTCTATTATTTTGGTAGAAAAGCTACTGAGAAGATATTAACGTTTTTCAGTTGCTTCATCCATACCCTGGTCTACTGAGTTTGTCAAGATTCCCCCAATGAAACATTTTAGCTTAATTAAAAATAAAAGTATTTCGAATTTAAAGCTTCATTCAAATCCTGGAGAGCGGTGTTAGTATACTAAGAGATTTTAGAATTGACAACATGGATTAGGAAACCATCTATATGCCGCTTATCACTTTAGTCGAATTCAACGTTGCTCTGTGATAAACGAGCCACTCTTAAGGAGAATACAGTTCTGCCTCTGTTAGTCTTCCGAGTTTTTATGCGTATTTCCAAAAAGCCATATTCTCTAATGTATGTTCCTTAAGTAGCTTGTGATTCTGCAAATTACTTCATAACAAAACGCCAAGGTGAAGGTTTTACACGTTTAAATTTTCGCTGAATTAGTTGTGATCTTTTTCAATGTAGCATTTCTTTGTATCTGTCTGGCTAGCAAAATTCTTGACAGATATTTATATACAGTCTAAAGTTCTGCAGTCAATTTTATATCTCTTAGTGGATATAGATCAAGTGATCAAGGTGGCTATAATTCACGGAAGATGAAGCGAATATTAAACAATGATTCAGTCCTAAATGGTAATAAGTAGAATCCTATATTCCATATATGTTACAGAGTTATTGAATGAAAATTCTGTTATATTATCCTGATATGAAAACTTTTTCTGATAAATTTTCAGGAACGTTTTAAAAATAGTAGCTTTTTTACACAATCCGTAAAAAAGATACCAGTTTTGATGTAATGACTGTTTTCAACATACAAGTTATTTTATTCTGAAAAGAACTTTTGTGTAAGCTTAAAAAGAGCTATAAATTGCTTAAGTCCCAAATAAAAATACAAAAAAATGCATAAAGCTAGAACAAGTTGGCAGCCTTAATGGAGTGAAACAAAAACTTGACAATCCCTTCTTTTTAATGGAATGCAGATCGTTTATCTGCGATCAACGATTGTGAAGCTATAGCATTTTGAAATCGAATGAAGACTTTTGATATACCTTGTATAATTAAATAACTGGTTAATCTTTTTAGCAGTACTTAATTTTATTATAGGCTATGGCCTGCTGATCGTTTCGGCGATCAATTTCAAAGTCAAGGAATTACATACTCAAGAGAAGATAATAATTAACTGAAGAAACTTTTCAACATATCTTAAGTAAAAATAGAAAAGGGAAGGGGAAAATTCCGCGACCTGAACTCGGATGAGGGATCTCAAACCTGTTACAATACTTCCATACGGACTTCCACGAATCCACAAACCAGCTCAATCGCCAGAGCAGGCCCCCGACTCGCAAATCGGGAATCGTCCTTTACCCTTAACCCATCAAATAAATTGATGGAATTCAACTCAAAGAGAAGATAATATTGTGGTCAACTGAAGAAAATCTTCAACCAAATGTTCCTTCTCTTTTCTATTTGATTGGTTTGGTTTTGTTGGTATTAAAGCCCCTTTCAACTACTATGGTCATATCAGGACGGCGTTATAGGGGGCCGCAATTTTTGCCTCGCAAGGGTTCTTTAACATGCAGTCGGCAAACTGTCACACATGACAACGGCTTTACTTCCCTTCCGAAGGAAGTGCGTGATCTCAGGATTTCCCCCTGAAAAATCCTCGTCGTCCTCGGCCGGGATTGAACCCGCAACCTCGGGCATCACAAGCGATCACGCAACCACTGAGCCACCGTGGCCGATTTTTCTATTTGAAAGCATGGTCCCTGGTTCGAGTCCAGGTCGTAGAATTTTTCCTTCCGTTTTCTATTTGAACGAGGTAATTATAAAGGAATTACATACGTAGGTTTTCAATTTAGCAGCATGATAAACAATGGCGAAATAACATGTTCACAACAATCATGATAATTTTATGAAAGATGGTAACAATATACTAAAATTTTGAATTGTTCAACTATGCTGATTTTATTGTGGTCATCTGAAGTTTTTACGATTTCCATATTATTCTTTATGCTATCAAATGGATGACCAGAACTAAGGATGTGCCTAGCGAAAGTTGATTTCCCGTTACCATATTTGTTATTTGATTCTAAGGTGCACTACAAGAACCCTATTCAAATGATGCCCTGTATAATATACATATGCTTACCTACATAAATGTTTCCAATACCTACATAAATATTTCTTACGCCAAAACGAAACAAATGCATGCATACGTGTACAGTATATCTTCTAGTCTTCTTCACGTAGCTATGCGCGCTTCTCATCTTCAAAGCTTGACCCGGAGAGTTGCATCTTTTAGTCTACCAAAGGAGATGAACTCGGAGGAAGGCAGACAGAGACCGGAGGAGGAATGGGAAAGGACAAATCCGTTTGGCAATTGCAATGATACTAAAATACTATTGCTGAATAAATTAAATGATTGTCAACTGGCAAGGCGCCGATGTCACGAATCACCGCGGTTCAACTTATCTGAGTTAGCGGTTATAACGGAGGTTCGATCTTTTCCTGTAGCTCCATCTTTCACTTCTTGAAGCGTTAATTCTCTGAGACCATTAACAAACGTTTATGAGTGCTCACCACATATTCTTTCTCCGCAAACCGAAAAATACATTACAGTTCCTTGTTTGTATCGCGAATCATTCACAAATCAGATTGCCAATTTAACAGATTTACTACAACTGCGCTCTGACTATCTGCTGTGCAATTTCGCACACAAACAGAGAATACATTGAGTGAAGATTGAGGCCGCTTTTTTTCTCCAGGGGGCAACACGAGTGGCATTTATGAAAAATTCCTTCTTTTGTAAGTAACCGTATCAGATTATAGCATCGTAGTGTCTACTACTTCAAAATGACGCTTTAGCTTCTAGACACATGAGCGAACATGGTAGCGATAAGAGAGGATCAACATCCAGTTATCAAATTTTGAATTCGATTGGGAAAAACTGCGACAAAACAGTTTTTAATGTTTTAATGATCGTATTATGAAGACGTTCTCTCGTTCTACGGCATTCCGCTGAACCAAAACTTTCAAGAAAGCAGAGAAGCAACAGTATACTTTCTCGCAAGATGGACCTTGAGCCCTTCGAAGTGTTTTCACAAACAACCGCAGCAAATTAGGCAAAGAACTGTGCGGAAACTCTCCGTCGTTTTGGTTATCGCTACAAGCCGCGTGCTTACAATTCTGAATGATCATGTTCAAACGCATCTACAATTCTTACGTAGGTTCGCGGTAGATTCCTTGGTTATCGACTCCCGAACAATAAAAGATGAAGGTCGGGATAAAAATTTATTTAAAATTTTACTTTTCTGGAATCATAAACTTATGCTAAATCTTTTAATCCAAAATATGAATGATATATAATCCATGACTATTCCAAAAATGAAAATGCTAATAAAAATCTTTTATTTTCTTAACACTTATAAATTTAAACATTATAAAAATTATATAAAACGTATTTAGAAAATTACTTCTCGGAAAGCATAGAAGTTTATTTTTATAAATTTGCATTCGAAAAAAGGAAAGAAAGCCCACGGCCTACGAGATATTTTAATAACTCGTAGGCCCTGGGCTTTTCTATTCTTTTACGGTATTTAATTTTATTTATTAATTATTTATTTAATTAATACGGTATTATTTAAGTCTCTACATCTCGCCGATCGAGTTTACAGCTTCAGTGATGTGTTCTGTAGATCATACCCATGGGAAGCAGCGATGCCAGACCTGGGTTTTTCCACCCAGATCTAGGTTTTTTAAAGCACTAGAATAGGAGAGCTTTATTGAGCTCCTGTAAATAATGCCACCTAGTGGCAACCTTTGGCAACAAAATGTTGTTTAGTGCATCATTCCACCTTTATAACTTGGCGATCTATATCTGCCAAAGTGAACTCATGCAGTCACCATTCTGCTAAATCAAGATGGAATGAGCTATGGAAAGACAAGAGCTGGGTCCAAAATTTTTCACGATAATGCACTAATGCACCAAGTCACTTGACAACGCGCAAGGACAACGCACGAAGCCACTCGTATCAGCTTATTGGCCAATATTTGGCCGTTAAAGAAGTGGCCGTTCTTCTCCATCCTCCGTACTCTCCAGACTTGGCCTCAGTAGACTTTTTCGCTTTCCAAAGTTGAAAACTGCCTTGAAAAGACATCGTTTCTAAATTGTAGATAAGATTAAACATACATCGCAGAGTCAGCTATTCGAATCCCCCCCCCCAAAAAAAAACGAATTCCAGAGAGCATTCCAACAGTGGCAAACGATGGGAGCGGTGCATTATAAACAAGGGGGATTGCTTTGGGGGAGACAACCATGTATAATGTTGTAATACAGTTAATAAAGTTAGGATGTCAAAAATCTTTTTTTGAAAAGCCTCGTATAGTGTAGATTCTAATATAATGTATTTACGATGTTTTCAAAACGGGAGCAGCGAAGTTGGATAAAGATTAAATGTAACGCAGGTTGTACAGCACGACAGTATCAATAAAGTCTTCAAGAGATTCGCTGGGAATTGACTAAAATTAGCAAGATGAGTAAAAATCATTCAACAAGGGACGTCAAAATGTGACAGATAGGCTTTCCTATGCAGTTTCCGAGATTTACGTGTTAGCTCTACATAAAAGTTTAGCGCCTCAGAACTCTTCAAGAAATTAGGCCGCTCCATTCGAACTACCAACAGAATCGACGTGCCAACGGCATTCTAAGACCTTCACGGGTTGTAAACAATGCTGCTGACTGTATCGAAGGAGTAAAGCTTTGAAACTTGTATCTATTCTGTACGTGTTGTAAGTGAATACTTGCCGTTATCAAATGTTCAACCATCGTCTATTATTATACAAACCGATAACAATAAAAGAATTCAATTTATTATCCTAAAATTTTTAGACTTAAATAAAAAATGTCACCGTTATAAAATATATTTTGGAAAAAGAAGCAAAGAATTATTGTTTATTGTAATATTCGTTGGAATAAAATGATGGGATAATTGCGTGATTTTGAAAGTTTTCTGTCTTCGTTGTTGGTGGAAGACAAGAATGCTGTATATTTCTTTCAAAGGGAAAAAAAGAATTTAAAATCCTCGAATGCATAATTCATCGGATGAATCTCGAACGTAAAGAGAGACTCGCCTCACGACAATTCAATAAAATATGTCGAGAATAAAAAGGAATTTTGGGACTTAAGGTTAGAACTAGGGGGAAAAAAGTCGAATGGAACCACCAAAGTTATGAATGCATTCGAGCAGAGGAAAGAAATAAGAGAAACGCCACTTGAAGAAGTGCTCAACATTTAACTCATCGCCAACGAAAGGAAATCGAAAGAGAGAAAAGTGGCGAGGGAAAAGCTATTGCAACTTTTTTTTTTCCACGTGAAAATATTTTTTGGCCATAATCTCAAAATATTTTTTACTTATCCTTTGATATATTATAATGCCCTTTGATAAAAAACATCTTAACGGTTCTTTGCGACCAAAGAAAAGAAAAGTTTTTCTTCTGCTAAAAAAAATTCTACTTTTTACTTATGTACGTTAACAATATTTTTCTGGATTTTGAGAGGATAATATACATGGTGTCTACAAATGTATGACTGTATTTTGTTTGTTTATAACCCTGGTTTTTATTGCTCGATTGCACTGACATCTTACAAACTCATACTTTTCTTAAACTTCAAAATGTGCACCTTTGCGCACAACACAAAATTCAAATCTGGCGGATATTGTTCCCCACGTCTTTTCTAGCATCTGCAACGTGATGCTTTGAATGGCTGCGATGATTTTCCTCTTTTAATCGTCCAGGTCTTTCGGTCTTTGGCCATAGACAATGTCTTTGGTATGACCTTACAGAAAGAAATATGCTGAGGTCAGATCCGTGGCTTTCCTCGACCACATTAGTTGTCGTTAAACATTGCATTTTCGTAATATCTACAAAAACGTGTCTACACCGTTGTTTTGTAGACAGTTTGAATTACCTCTGAACAGCAATGACACTGTCAAATCATTTCACTTGATAACGCATTTCACTTTCTGTTGCAGTTGCAGCCATCTTCTGTCACCTGAACATAATTATTAACAACTCCGCTTGATGTCGCCACCTATCAAAATGCAGCATCGCATAATGAAATATAATGAGTCTGAAAAAATATCAAGAACCATCGATAGAAGAAAAACCCGGAATACCGTAAAATCTTGAATAAAGGCCGGGTATTCAAATAAACGCCGGTCTCGATTAAAGGCCTGGTGGTGGTTTAAAAATAGCAATTAAACGCCGGGTCTAAAATAAAAGCCGGTCTGATTGGTTATCGTGTTATCGATTATTAGTGAGTTCGATTAATCGCATAAAGGGCCTCATTACAAACTTTCTCATAGGCAGGTAATCATTTGGATTCGTAGCTCGTCGTTATGAAGATTATTCTTCTTCTCCATTCAGGTTAGTTTTTTTAACTTACCGGTAATAAAAAAAAATTCACTAAATTGCAATTCAAAACTTTTTCGGATTTCTTGGATTTCTTTAACGCTGGGTTTAGATAAACGCCGGTCTCGATTAACGTCGCCGGGGGGCGAGAGGGGTGCACAACTATTGTGAAAAATAGATGCCCGGGCCTCTATTCAAGATTTTACGGTATTAGACGTTATGCGGATGATACAGTAATTATTCACTAGAAAAAGAAGTGAAATAACAAGAGCACTCACAGCAATATGCGGTTAATATGACCTGCTTGTGAGAGTCCTATGATTCTTCCAATACGACCCATTTAAGAGAGTCATTGGACACAGATGTCAGTAAGAGTTGTTTGACACGAATTTCCGAGTCGCCATTCTTGGGTCAATTGACTCGACTGTACAAGACTTAAGACTCATTAACGGAATGTTTACTATACGCGTTACTATTACTTATTTACACATTTTTACATATTTTCACAGATAATTACACATTTATATAGTCATATTTACACAAATTTACACACGGATATATACCTATTTACACAAGTTTACACTTTAGTACACATTCGTATAGAATATTTACAGAACTTTACACACATTTAAACACACACGTACACACATTTTCACAGGTTTACACATAGTTACACATGTTTACGCTTATGTACACCTTTGTACAGCTTATTTACACAAGTTTACACACATTTATACATATATCTGCACAAATTTACACACGTGTATAGACAATTTACGCATCTGTACAGCTTATTTACATAAGCTTAACCAAATATGTACAAAAATTTATACACGTTTATACACAATATACAAGTTTACACAGGTGTATACACCTATTCACACAGCTTTACATACGTCTATACACCTATTTACACAAGCTTACACTTTTGTACACATCTGTATAGCATATTTACAGATTTATACCATAGGTACACAAATTTACACACGCTTACACACCTATTTACACAATGTATACTGATATTTACACAAGTTTACCTTTGTATACCGATCTGTATTTGTATTTCATCGTCTTTGCAGTCAAAATTCGCCATCAGACGATAGAACTCCAAGCTTGTAGGCAGAAAAAAGGATTTTAATGATAAATCTGTTGCTAAATTCTAAAATAACGATCGCCGTGTTCATAGAGTTGACAGCTCTTGAACGGTAGACAACAATACGAAGAGAAACGACATCTTTTAAAAAATTTTAAACATCATTTTTTTTTTAATTATTTATTGATTTAAGAATACATTCAACTTATAATGTATAATGCAATAAATTCACCATCACCTAACAGAAATGATTTGCACAAAAATCAAGGGATTATTTTTGTTGTAACCATTACATCGTTCTCATTATAAATCTGCAAGATTCCTTTTACATTCCTTTGGGTAGGCTAAATGGAAACTATCACGTATTGCAGAAGAGGAAGGCTCATATTATAAGATGGATCATAGTATCCTTTGCAATCTGAAATATAGAAAAAAGGATGAGTTTTAGATCAATGATTTACACTCCCTACAATAATGGAAAGGGAAATAGCGACATTTTATTTTAGTTAATATCTTATTCGACCTCCGTGCTGAAATTAAGTCAGCCACCCTTCTTACTTTCAATAAGGCTCCGATACACAGCTTCCGGTGTTTAGATCCATTCTTGCTGCGAGAAACTAGCCATGTTGTTAGCAGTCGATAATAATGAATGCTGTTCAGTGGAAATGCATTTCAGATCACAACGAGTAAATAAAAAATAATCGTAACAATAATGAATAAGAAAACGTGTCAGCAAATAAATTTGAAACTATTAAATAAGTATAATTTACGTTAGAAAATAGTGTAACTTACTTAGATTCCTGTTTTCGTTCAATTTTTCCTGAACTGGTAAAATTTGAAGGAGCAAGACGAACAACGTTGGAAAATGGCTTATTCAACGTCGAGTTTTTGAGGGAGACTGTTCTCGCACTCAGAGTTGAAGAGAGTATCCCTACTGATAGATAGTCTCTAGATAACTTGTTCCATCCATAGTCATATTAAGAGTAGTATTAGTTCTAATAATTTTGTATTAATCTTCTTACTAACACGAACGGCGAAATCGTCCAGTATCGCTATCCGCCATGTTTTCGTAACTTGATTTCGTATCTCTACCGGAAATGATTTCCATTTCCTATGACTTGGCTCGTAAAGCTGAGTATGGCGCTGTTAGATGAGGCGGGGGTTCGTAAACACTTGAAGATGGATGATACAACTTATCTACGAAGTACTGTATTCTTATAATCGAGTCAGAGAGCTATAACCTAATAAAATGAGTCCTACGATCTGGAAATTGCTATGAGTGAGCCCTAAAAATTCTGAAAAAGTCGGTCAAGCATTTGAGCTTAAAATGAATCTAAAAATGACCAAATAAATGTCCATCAATACAGATAAAACACTAAATATCAACATTCGAGGCCAGGTGATAGAACAAGTGAGTTCGTATAAATATTTTGGCAGTTTAATAACAAATGATGGAAGGAACATCAAAGAAGTTGGGACAAGAATTGCTATGGCCAAACAGGTGTTCTGGAACTGTAAAGAATTTCTTAGAGGAGACTTAATATGCTCTCGAAGAAAAAGCTGCTGAAATCTTTTATTTGACCAGTTGCATTATATGGTAGTGAAACTTGGACCTTCACAAAAGGAATGGAAAAGAAACTAAATGCATTTGGCATATGGCTCTTCCGTAAAATCCTAAAAATAAGTGGATTGAAAAAATTTCCAATGGAAAAGGTCAACCAGCAATTATTCCCTGCTTAAGACTGAAAAAAAGAAAAATGAGATATTTCGGGCATATTCTTAGGGGATCGGCAGAAGAAAACACCATGCTGACTATTGAGGGATACACCAGAAGATATCCAAAACGTGGAAGACCCATGAGGATTTGGATAGATAATGCGAAAGAATACCAGGGGCTGAAGAGAATGACGAGGACAGGAGACGATGGCAGCCAACCTTCAAAATGGAGACGGCACCTGAGAGAGAGAGAGAAAATATCTGTAAAATATTAATGCAATCACGCAATAAAAACCGGAGTTATAAGCAAGCAAAATACCGTCATACATTTGTAGATACCCTGTAATTTTGAGGAATCCAAATGTGAAAGCCCAGCTGAAAACGCTTATGATGATGAATTCTTTCATTCACATCCACAATGTGCACAGTTTTCAAAGTGTTATATAATTTTTTAATTGAAATGCGATCTAAGAGTATCAAAAAAATCACAAAAACGAGTAAAAAAAATTCAAGTTAAAGCATTCATTCCCTTAGGAGATGACCACGTACATTTAAACTTAGAATCTGAAGATTGGATCTCAACTTTAAGAGAAATTGAAAGCCAACACTCTTCGAATGTTATGCTTAGTCATTCGTATTCAAATGAAAGCTCTCTGCCTGAAGGGAATGTATACAGAATTTAAGATAAATTGATAAGGAAAACGCTGTCAGTTCTAATCAAATACAGATCTAATCTTGTATCTGTGTATGATATACTGTATAAAATAACGGAATATGTCATACATATACGAGTCAAAAAGAATGTTACACTTTAAACAAATATTACGGAAAAAATACTTATGACAGAGGACTATGCAATACACGAATTAAAACAAAACTTATTTATTATCCTAATAACTGGATCGGGCTCTGATTGCCGATGATCTGGCAGTTCGCAAGTGGCCACCAAGTTCACCTGACCTGATCCCTTGTGATTTTTATGTCTCTGGGGATTATGTAAAGAACACCGTCTATGTAACAACTCTGACGAAAGATCTGGCAGAAGTACAAAGCCGCATCACAAATGCCTTTGAAGCCCTAGACGCCGATATACTCTCACGTATATGGCAAGACCTGTATTATCGTTTGGGCGCTTGTCTTGTTACTCGGGGCTACCATATCGAATCATTGTAATGGAAAAAAAAGTATGAGTTTTTCTATTGGTGGCTTTCACAGTCATCTATTATATAAGGAAATAAACGAAACCGAAACGGACGCATGCTTAATATAAGTGCTTATCGATTATAAATGTCTGCTTTATTCAGAGTTACTGAAACATCTTGTCTATAAATCTGTTTGTTCAGGGAAAACTATAAAAAGAAGATAGAATCGGAATTTATAATGTTTTTAACTATTTGAAGGATATAGTAATGATTCAAAATAAAAAGAGAATAGCAAGTCAATCACAGCATTGTATTACTCGAGTGTCAGATTTATTTCGGTTTTGTTTCAGCTGTGATTTCACTAAGGGAGTGCCAGGAATATGCTCAGTTTCCTGTCAGTTTTTAATTTATTGAACGAGTTTTTTCATATACATATGCGCCATTTTCTTTTTCTTTCGTGCCGAGAACTATAAGTATTAATCCGCAATATTAGTTTAATGTTACTATCATTTTGACTTACCCTGTGTATAGGGAGAGATTCCACGGAATCATAGTGAAGTAATATTTTCTCTTCAGTTATTTCCGAAAGGAATTAGTTCGTTGAATATAGTCTCAGAGAGATATTCCAGGTATGTTTGCTGAAGAATGCGTATAAGTTTTTATTCTTTTGGAATAAATTATTTTTTTTATTTTCAAATATCTGAATATGATGATAATGAAAAGTGATAAATGAGTCTTGATATAAAGTCCAAATTACAGAATTTATTTAACAAACATTTGCATGCAACGTAATTTATTCCAATCTTTTTTAAATATTTAGAAGAAAGATTTTTAAGATAAAAAAAATAAAATTTAAAATTCTATAATCATTGAAAAGCAAAATTCCTCTTCGCAGTTTTTGGAAAGAACTTGGAATTGATTATCATTGCTCGATTTTATTTTATTGTCAGACTCGTACAAATTCTGGAATAAAGGGTTGTTTTCATTTCCCATTTTGAAATGGTGAGAAAGAGGTGGGGAGACGACGAAAGTGAAGGGGGATGCCCATTGGAGATGCCGTCTCCATCCATCCATCCATCACGGAAGGTTCCCCTCGTCGGCGTCCACCGAAAATGCCTGAGCTGACAATAAACGACTGGAGCAGATTCAACTTCCAAATCTCATTTGGCTGAGAATTCCCCTGAAAAAAAGTTCGCAGGAAACTGCTCTAGTCGGGGAAAAAAGTTGAGGGGGCGAGAAGGGACCTGATCTATTTCTTGCGATGATTTAAGTAAAAGCCTCTTTGACTGCCATCTGCTGAAGGGAAAAGTGCTAAAGAAAGGGGGAGAAGACATACGGAAGGGGTTTCGTGTTCGCCGGTCTTAGTGACTAAGCCTTGTAAAGCCTTTTGGATATTTTATTACCATTAACTTAAATTTTATTATCTATTCTTTTTTGTATTAATAAACGTTTTTATGAATCAATGAAACGTTTCTACTGTAAATAGCTCAGGTTTAAAAATCCGTTTAATTGACTAAAATATGAATTTGAAACATGTAAAATTCTAGGAAATTTAAAAATCAGTTTGTTGCTGTTGAAACTTTCAGAATTCCTTAAGAATTTCTGAAATATATTTTAAGATATATCTGCGATCTAAAGCAAATGCTGTAGAAAATAATATTCTATGTACAATAAAAAGATTAAGTCTTCATAGTGCATGGAAAAAAGAACGTGTTAAAGCATTTTAGATAATGAAAAGCATACTTAATTTTAAATAACTCACTTCATGTAAGAATAAATTACTAAAAACTTCAGTTTCTTTGATTTCTCATTCTCAATTATATTTTGTTTACAAAACTCCTACGCACAACAGACATTTGATGTTTTCTTATCGAACTAAATAAAGGAAATGTGGTGATGGAACCTAGCAAAGAAAAGTCCAAACTCCGACTGAAAAAAGAGCGGTAGATCCTTTTCAAATTTCTTTTGTTGATATCTTTTCATAATTTTTCTAGCAAGTTGTTTTTTCCCTTAGAGTATTGTCATCATATAGAGACAGATATAAGTATAAAAATTGCGAATCCCCTTTTGATATCCTGTCAAAAATTCGCCTTTTTTGTACCCTTTGAGCTTTTCAATCATGGAACCTCTTGAGTGGATACATATCACTGACCATCGGATTGATCACGACCATCCACTCAATGGACAAGTTCACAAGATATTGCCAAACTCCTTTAAGCTTCTTTCACCTTTTTTTCCCCCTTCTCTCTCCCTTTTCATCGATCGATACGAGGCGTCTTCAACGTGATCATGTCTATCTCTTTTTATCAACATCCATTTCCCCCATTTTCTTTACAAACATCTGAAAGATATTTTGCTTGGAGGGAGCACTTATAGGGAGAATAAAATATGAATTCCGTTTTTATAATATACAGTGCATTCTTATTAGAAACAAAAATACTTGGTCTGCTATTCTCTTGTTATAAAGTTGAATATTTGACTTGGCAAACCACAAATCAATTTAAGCTATACATGTTTTAGAGTAAAAAATAATCCATACTGTTCATTTTCTGTATATTATTTTGAAATATCCAAGTTTGAAAATGGTTTATGTTTACAGAAAACAGTTATGGTTCTCCAATTACAGACAGCAACGTTATCCGAGGATCTTCGGTCTCTTCGTTCTTATTAAAATAAGTTATAAGTGTTGTTATTTAGCGAGTTTCTTTCAAATTTTGGGATTCCGTAATAACTACATAAAATAACTGCAAAAAGCACATAACCTGGTAATAAGATTCCACGTAAAACAACAGCGTATTAAATAATACAATGAAACCTGTGCTAATTCTTCTTGTTGTTCTGCAGAAACGTACACGTTAATTTACGGGCGTAAGGACCATCTGTATAACACGATCAGCGACCGGCATTTTCTATTTCGTATCTGCAAGAACTTATGCTTTAAATCCAGTCTATAACGACCAGCCATGAGACGACCAATAATATCACTCGTACAGTAGCCTCTTTAAACAAAGAATCATCTTCAAGGAACAGATAAAGCAAAGGGAAGTTAGTTATTTTAGTCTATATAAGCTTCAGTGTTTTTTGTGATTAATTAAGGAAGACCAGATAAAAGCATAGAGTACGTAAGTACACATGGTCCTCTAATAGCGTGTGCTATGTTTAGGTCTGTCTATGGCGGACCAAATACAAATTATTGATGAAAGCAAGAAGGACAAAAATTCAAGCTGCTATACCCAGATTCAATAAATTGTGAGGGCACAGGGCTCTTTTATTTCTTCACGTCATCTTCCTGTACAATGAGGCACTTGTTCCATCGTTTCAGAAGCTCCCTCAAAACCAGCAGTATAAAATCCTTTGGCTGCTGTCTGAGCCAGGCAGAAACGTTTGTACAGCTTCATAGCCGGAAAAGTGATGCTCATAGTCTTCTAGGATCATAGGGCATATTGCTTAAAAATTCCGGCAGCGAAAGTAAACTGTAAATGCCGACTCCCACTGTAACATCCTCATGAAAATTTGGAATGCCATTCGACGGAAGCGACCAGAACTCATCAAAGGTGTTATTATTGCATGATAACGCGTGTTTTCATATTGCCAACGAGGCAACTGAGATGCTGTGAAAGTTCAGTTGGGAATTTTTCGAGCACCTTCCGTATAGTCCCCAGCTCGCCTCCAAGCTATACAAAGGGAATTCATCGCCTGTTCCAGACAGCAGTCCAAAGAGTTTTATGCTGCTAAACCAGTCCTGAGGGGCTTTTGAAACGATGGGAAAATAGCCTCATTGTATAGGGATATTATGTGGAGAAATAAAAGTAGTTTTCAATTCAGTACTCTTATTTGTTTCATTTCTATATCCGTTTGTACATACTTACTGACTTCCCCTCTTTTATTGAAAGTAACATGAATCATATATACAGAAGGACATCATTCGATAGAGCGTACTAACTTACCAATCTATAGATATGTAAAGATGACAAAATCAAATTTCAGAAACAATACCCTGCTCCGTTTCTCATTAGTGAAGTTACACTCGACAAGAGAAACTTTCCATTAATTAATTTCAAAAAAGTACGACGGGAAAGAAGTGATTATTGAAAAAAAAACAGGTTCGATTTCTTCAAATTGAATGAGAAACTAATGAAGTCTTTCCTTTGGGTTTCACTGAACTAATTGCAATATTTTCGAGTTCCAGTTTCAAAATTGTTTGCTAAGTCATTACTTCTGCATTCTTCCATGACAGTCTTTCTAAATCCTTCATACATAATTTCCCAAAACGGAAGAAATGAGAAATGACTCGCTGATTCGATCATCGATTCGGGTGAAGAATATTTACGATTAAGAGGAATGAATTGCATTTTTACTTTATCGATTTTGTTTCATTTTATTCGTTTATTTTGTTCGCTCTTTCGCTTCACCTAAATTTCTTATGTCAGACCGAATCCCGCGTCGAAGATCATTCCAAAGATTAAAAAGGAAATCTTAATGAGCAATTTTATTTTTAATGTTAATTTAGACATCGCTTTGTTATTCAGAAGCAATTAGTGCTCGGAAGACCAAACTCGTATTAAAATTTTTTGTGCTTACGCATTCCAAATATTTGCACAGGCAAAAGCAGTCTCCAAGATCTGGATGAGATCCAGGGTATACTTACTCCCCTCAGTAAGCAGACCTAAGGCTCGAGCTATTCCAATCTTCTCACGATATCTTTGTAATTTTACTATTAATTGGCCGAAAATGTACCATTCTTCAGTCGTGTTTATCATCATCAATAAGTCTACACGAAACGCAGTATTCTTCTTTCAGCTTTGCATAAATTTCTCACTCATTTTACCAGTTAAGTTGTGTAGAATCCCAGAAGACAGATGTCCGATGGAATCCATTTCGATAGTTGCGGATTAATTTTTTAAAGAGTCGTTAAACGTAGAGGAAAAGGAGGTAATGTGCCCCCCCCCCCTTTGTTTTTTTGTGGTCAGTCCAAACAGATGAGCTCAAATGTAGGTATTATAGCCCCTCCGGGGGGGGGTGCATTTAACAATGAAACATAGTCGAATTTTCTCTGAACTAAAATAAGCATAATATTTTATCTGAAATAAAATGATGAAACCAAAATGCTGATTACAAACCCAAGGGGCCATATTACGAACAACAAATTAAAGAAAGGCACTGGATTTGACAAACAACAAAAAATAGGGTCTAAGGATAAAGGTTAACGTGAGTTTACCTTCAATATGTCAAAAACGGAACATTAAAGACAATAGTTGAAGATGAAAAATTTGCTCTGCTAAGATATGGCTTTTACACTTGGTAATTATGTCTCGATTCCTTAGAATTTTATATAAACAGATTCAGGAATACCCACAGATCTGAATTGCACTTGACAAATAGTAATCATAATCCTGGATTATTAATAAGGGACTGTTTCTCTAATAGAACTGAAATTCAAAATAAACTTACTACTGGAATTTTATCCAGCAACAATGGCTCATTAAACAATTGAATGAGAAAACTGTTTGTTACATCGCAGCATCCTGACTCATATAAATAAATAATCTATCATTATTGTTTTTAGCTTTGAAGAAATACTGTACTAATAAGTGATAGATAGTTAGTACAGTTTTTGGCCCCGTTTTCTAACTAAAACAAAATGGCGGAGTATGGCGCCCACTAGATCTTGTGGTGTCTGTAAAAATTATATTAAAGTAGCAGATAAGGCGCTCTTTTGCATTGGATTGCGCAAGAAATGGTATCATATTGCATGTAAGCATATTCTGGAGGCTGATTTTAATTATTATGAAAAAACTGGAATAGAATATGAATGTGAGAAATGTGCACGAGAAAGAAAATTAGGTAAAACAGCTGATTCGTTGTTATTAAGCTCATCAAGTAAATCAGGTAATTCCAAAAATAAAGGGGATGAGGTTATAAATGTGAACATAAGGAGTGATACATTAGAAATGGAGGGTGAAGAAATGAAATGGATTAAAACGAAATTAATGGAAATTTCTAGTAAATTAGAAGACTTTCAGACTTTGAAAAATAAATTTGAAGAATTTACAAATGCATTCGGATTTCTTTCTGAATCTTTTGAAACTATGCGAAAGGAATTAGGAGAACTAAAAAATGATGGTCTTAGATATAAACAGGAAATTACTAAAATCAAGGAAGAGAATAATAAATTGCAAAAGGATGTAGAAGATTTAAAAATGAAGTTGTGTGAATCTGAGCAGTATTCTTATAATTCGAATATTTTGATTGGTGGTATTCCAGAAAAACCGGAAGAAAATTTAGAGGAAATGGTATATAAAATTGCATCAACTATGCAAGTGGATTGCGTGAGGTCGGATATTATTTCTGTTCATAGAATTGGAAAGAGACAAAATGGATCCTTGAAGCCCCGTCAAATCGTTGTAAAGTTTCATAGGAATATGATGAAGCAAACTATATTGCAGAATAAGAAAAAGAGATATCGTACATTAAATACTAAGGATGTAGGTATCTGTAATGAACTTTATCCAATCTATATAAATGAACATTTGTCTCCTTTTTATAATGAAATTTATCAACAAGCAAGAAGGAAGAAAAAGGAACTTAATTATAAATATCTTTGGATTAAAAATGGTCTGATATTGATTAGAAAAACTGAAAATACACAGCCAATTATTTTGAGATGTCTAACTGACATTCTAAAATTATAATCTGTGATTTAAATATAAGAAATATATATGTTTTTTTCCTCTCTCTCTAATGTTTGAGTCTT
Source organism: Rhysida immarginata (assembly GCA_023313115.1). Taxonomy (NCBI): domain Eukaryota; kingdom Metazoa; phylum Arthropoda; class Chilopoda; order Scolopendromorpha; family Scolopendridae; genus Rhysida; species Rhysida immarginata. The sequence goes on along the minus strand of JAHWFO010011832.1, from coordinate 149,635 downwards.
ATACTGATTCACTATCCACAAATTTGGATAATTTGGAAAATGTTACGCCTTACTTGAATTCCTTAGATGAATTACCGAAGTGTTTAAATACTCAGCATCTAAATATCTTTTACTTAAATATACGTAGCTTGCAAAAAAACTTCGATCAATTACTTGTTTATTTACAGTCTAGTCAAATTAATTTTCATATTATTGCATTGACTGAGACATGGCTTAAGGTCACTTACCTTAGTACCATACATATACCAGGATATACTTTTTTCCATACCTCTTCAAGTTTAAATCGAGCAAGTGGAGTTGCTCTTTTTGTTAAATATGAAATTTTTGCATTAATACAGGAAGTGATCTATTTAAAAACTGATTGTCTTCTTTTATCATGTATGATAGATAAAAGGAAATTTAATATAATTTTGGTATATAGATCACCAAACTATTCTGTAAATACTTTTATACAAGAGTTAAAAATGGAACTTGGGGATAAAAATAAAAATAGGTCTACTATTTTAATTGGGGATTTTAATATAGATATCATATCTGATGAAGAAAGAGGGGAAGTTACATATTTTATTGATACATTAAGGAAAATGAATTATTTCCCACTTGTTCTAGTCCCTACTAGAGTTACTGAGACCACAGCCACTTGTATTGATAATATTTTTGTGAATAATAATCTCATTTCTTCCTGTCAATGTTATGTTGTTGAATGTTATATAACTGATCATTTCCCATTGGTTTTGTGTGTAGATATAGAAGAAACTTTAAATATATCTAAATTTAATTGTAAAATAGACTATAATGGGTTAAATAATTATTATAAACAGATTGATTGGTATGTTGATGAAACAAGTATGGATATAGATCTAATTTATAATGCTTTTCATGAAAAACTTATAAATGGTTTAAAACTTCATACAAGAACTATTGTTGATAAAAACAAAATCAAACTAAAACCCTGGATAACAGCTGAGCTTATCTCTTTAATAAAACGTAGAAATGAAATGGGTAGTTTTTTAAGGAGGCATCCAAAAGATATCATGTATAAAACTAGATTTCGGCATTTCAGAAATTATGTAACTTCTCAGTTAAGGAAAACTAAATGGAGCTATTATCAGAATTTATTTAAAAATACTAAATCAATTTCTAAATCTTGGCAAATTGTAAATACAATTTTACATCGGAAAAAGAAAACTATTGTACTAGACTCTAAAAATGTAGATGTTGATGGAATTAATGATTTCTTTGTTAAAAGTTGTGAAAACATGCAAAAATTTGATAGACGTGACTTTACATGTTTGTCCTCTTCAATTTCAAATTCATTTTATTTTACTCCTGTTGTTTCTTCAGATGTATTTAATATTATAAACTCTCTAAATAATACTTCTTCAGTAAGTTATGATGGAATTTCAACAAAATTGTTAAAAAATAATATTGCTATTTTGGTTGTTCCGATAACTAAAATAATTAATCTTTCCTTTTCTCTTGGGAAATTTCCAAATATTTTAAAAAAGGCCTTAGTTACTCCTGTTTATAAGTCAGGAGATTCAAAAAATTATGCAAATTATCGTCCAATTTCTGTTCTATCGAATGTCTCTAAACTATTTGAGACTATCGTTAAGCAAAAGCTTATTTCTTTTCTTAATGCTCAAACATTTTTTTCTCCATTGCAATTTGGCTTTTGAAAGGGATTGAATACAGAAATGGCCATACAACATTTAACATATAAGCTCTCATCTGCGATTGAGGAAAATTGTAGGCCTATTGTATTATTTCTGGATTTGCGAAAGGCTTTTGATTCTGTAAATCATTTTATTTTACTTTCTAAATTATTACAATATGGAATTCGCGGTACGGCTTATGGCTGGTTTGCTTCTTATTTAGAAAATCGAAAACAAGCTGTCCGACTGCATAAAAAATACAGTTCTTGGAGGACTGTATCAACAGGTGTTCCACAGGGTTCAATTTTAGGACCTTTATTATTTTTAATCTATATTAATGACTTACTTTCTCTACCTATTCAAGGTATAATTCAGGCATACGCTGATGATATAGCTCTTATTTATGATAAAAAGGAGTTTTTGAATATCAATCTCATAGAAAATGATTTACGTATGATAAATCGTTGGTTATCTTTAAATGCTTTGACTATAAACGCAGACAAATCTGTTTTTATGCAGTTTCATCTGTACCCTTTTTCTTCTACTTTAAATACTTTTAGAATTCATCAACATGCCTGTGATATGATAAATTGTTCCTGTCCATTATTGAACAAAGTACTTCGGTTTCGTTACCTTGGTGTAATGTTTGACACCAAGATTTGCTGGAAAGAGCATATACAGGCCCTAACTTTAAAATTGAAATATGCTTCTTATATTTTGTATGAAGTTGGGCACTTTGTTCCATCAACTTTTTTATTAACTATTTATTTTACTTTATTTCAATCAAATTTTCAATACTGTGTTTCTATTTGGGGTGGAACTTTTAAAAGTCATCTTACTAATCTAATTAGAATTATTGACAAGACAATTAGATTTCTTTCATCTAAAATTATATTTGCAAAAAATCATATTATTCTTCCTTTTTTGAAATTATATTTTTATTTTCTTGGTTTATATACACTAAAGCAGTCTGAGCAGATGAAGCCTTTTTTACATAGTTATAATACTAGATTTTTAAAAACATATCCTATGTTAATTCCACTTGTTTCTAGAACATCTATAGTCCGTCAACTTTATGTTACAGCTCCGAAATTATATAATCTAATTCCTCTTATTATAAGGCAGTCTTCAAATAAAAATATACAGAAAAAGATGTTAAAAAAATGGATTAATGATACAGATAACCTAGAAAACCTTTTATTCTAAAATTTTTAAATTTTTATTTTTAAATTTTTTTTTGATGCCTTGCTTTATCTTTTGCTGCTGATGCGAGTCACTTACTCTTTTGCAGCAATTATTAGTTTCTCATTTTTATCAATATCAAATTTTGCTTTAATTCTGATAGACTTTAAATTTTGATTTTATAAAATTTCAATCTGTTGTAAAGTTTTGGACAGATTTCTGTCTATTTGGTAAGTTGTAATTTGAAAATTGTAATTTGAAATTGTAATTGAAATTTGAAATTTATTTATAATTTATAATCTATAATTTATATTTTGATATTGTATTTTTCTAGTAAATAAATTCAATTCAATTCAATTCAATTCAATTTATCAGATATGTATTACAAGTACAGTATCTTTTGCACATTTCTGTATTAATTCAAACAAACAAACAAAAAAACATTGGACAATAAAAACTTTCGTCACTATCATGCGTTGATAGGTGAGTCAACAGGAAGCGACATTTATACCTTACATTTTGCAACTAGTTATTGCTTTATTGGATTTTCTACCTATGTCCTATAAGGCATTAATAGTTGATTTATTAGGCTAGAGGGGGGGGGGGGGTTATCAGCAGGGGTGGGGGCACATTACCACGTTTTCCTCTACTAGGTCAACGCCTGTCGCTTCGCTGAAGGTAGATGAAAAACGGTCAAGGGGGTTGTACCTGTCACAACCGAGCAGTGGGCAAATCAACTGCAACTCAGGAATACAAATACGATTCGCAATTCAAGTTGTATTGTTTTATTTTTATTTTTAGAATCATTTAACACACAAAAGAATGCAAAAAGGTACACATGAACATAGACAGTCTTAAGTAGAAGTGCCTGGATAGACCACATCCGTAGCACAGTGTCCTTCATCGTCTTCATGAACTTTATAATGAAAGGATATTATGATTCGTTGTGCTGAAGTTGCTCGACACAATGCAACGTACACACCTAATTCATGGACTGTCTGTCCTTACGCTTTATTGATCGTCATTGCGAAAGCTAACGGAACTGGCGGCGTCGTAGTTGAAATGACAGGGCCTACTCATGCGTAATACACGGGATTCGAGGAATAGTAATTTTGCCTTTGTGAGATCCTGTCAATATTATTGCCGGTATGCAATTGCGCTTTAGCTATAGGATTTGCAGTCGTGTTCTGTTGCAGAGCGTCTGTTCTCCATTGAGGTTGCGAAGTAGCATCATTGGTGCTCCTACTTTTAGACAAAGTTTGTGTGGAGGCATTCCAGGCATAATGCTTGTCCTTCATTGGAAAGCAATCTACCTATATGATGACATATACTTCCCTGAATATGGAAAGTACGTATATACACCATCAAGTGCATTTGAATAACGCGGATCTACAGCGGCGCTTTCACTAACTGACGCACAGATTGAAGTAAAAGCAAATATGCTGTTGCACGCATGGATACCTTTCATAAATCTTGGGTTGGACCATTGCTGTAGGTATTCTTGTGGTAGTTCATTTGGTGGAGCTAAAGCCACTTTGCCATTGAGACAGCACAGCATAGACGACTCATCTTTCCATTTTCGTGCTCCACAATGCACGCACATCTTGGATCGCGTGCCAATTGAGTGAAAACTTTCTTCTAAATGGACAAAATCCTCTAACCGGTGGGTCGCAATTCGCCTGTAGGTTCGGCCGGACGTTGTGCGTATGATGCGCTGCATTGGCTGGTGTTTTTTGACATTCTTGCTTTACCATAATGACTTGACGAAACGTCAGTTGCTGCCATTTTTTCCAGCATATAAGAGCTTGACTTGTGCTCTTTAGCCGTCCGCTATGTTGTTCAACAGCTTCTTCGCCTTCAAGAGCAGTCTCAAAAGAGTTTATTTCAGAAGTATCACAATAATATCAATCAATGTAAATATTATTCTTACATCATGTGATCAATATAAAAAATTAAAACTTACACCATGAGATCAATTCTTACAACTCTCTAATACTGTTTTACACCATATTGCCATTAATGACCGGACACTTTTGATTTTAAACGTTTTGTCGAATATCTCGAAAAATACTAAACGAATTGTCCTGAAATTTCAGAGGTGTAAAAGGATCTTACACCTCATATATTTCAGCGAAGGTTTTCTCCCAAAGGCAAATAGGGGACCGGCAAAGAAGTGAACCAAAAAAATAATGTTTGGAATCACCCTGTAAAAAATAATGCTTGAAATGCATTGTAGCTGTAGCATATGCTTAAGAGGCTTCTTTTACTTTAATATTTTTCTATGAATACAAATGAACACAGTAAAGTTTTGATGAAATATGAGCATTTTTACTAAATAATGTTTAACTGCGCATGCACTTGCGTTACCAAATTGTCTTTTGCATAATTTATTAGCCAAATGTATAGAGCTACTCTTATAAAAAGCCCAAGCAAATATCGTAAAAATTGAGAAAGATATCGCCGATAGAGTGAGTTGAATTTCAGTTGCTCTCAAAAATAAACAAAACGATAAGGGGCTTTCTCCAAACTTTTATTTTTGGATCATACACCAGTGTCAACTTCTTCTCCTTACGCTGACATGAAAAAATATTGAAGTTGATACTGGTGTCCGATCCAAAAATAAAAGTTTGGAGAAAACCCCTTATCGTTTTGTTTATTTTTGAGAGCAACTGAAATTCAACTCATTCTATCGGCGATATCTTTCTCAATTTTCACGATATTTGCTTCGGCTTTTTACAAGAGTAGCTCTATACATTTGGCTTGGCTAAGAGTAGCTCAAGACAATTTGGTATCGCATGCGCAGTTAAAGATTATTTAGTAAAAATGCTCATATTTCATCAAATATTTAATATTTTTCTTTTCTGATTGCAGGGTTTTGTCTGTAGTGTAGTTTGTCAAATTTTCTGTAAATGGCATTGCATTGGGTTGAAAACCTTGCGTGTTATAAACAAAAAACTTACGAAAACATTTCGACCTTTTTATAGAAACCTTTATATCTCCTTAAATATACGTGCTATTCTCATACAAATGAACACAGTAAAGTAAAATAAGCCTCTTAAGCATATGCTACAGCTACAATGCATTTCAAGCATTATTTTTTACAGGGTGATTCCAAACATTATTTTTGTGGTTCACTTCTTTGCTGGTCCCCTATTTGCCTTTGGGAGAAAACCTTCGC
>JAHWFO010011832.1:112878-142645 GCA_023313115.1 Rhysida immarginata | reverse complement strand
TACATTTTTTCATGAAACTAATAATTGTTTTGCCGTGACGAATTCTTATCCTTTCCATTGTTTTGCGCGTGCCACGTGATTCTTATGTGAATTGCTGGAAATATCGTTAACAATGGAAGGAATGTAACACACTTTTGGATCACCCGGTATAGATAGACTAGAAATAACCCACCCGATTGCATAATCGTCATTGTTAGATTTTTGACACACATCTCTCTGCATACTTTTGTTTGCTGTGACATAGTCTATCGCTGATTTTATATATAAAGTATATATATATATATGATAATTTGAATAATTTTCTTTTGCAATTTTTGTTTTCAACAGTTTTCAACAGCATAAAGCTTAGTTTTCATACATGCGTTTTTAACTGCGTCTCTGCGTCTAGACGCATAAATTGCTGCGTCTTGACGCACGTGTCATGGAAACAGATATCTGCGTCTCCGAGTCTTGGTTGACGTGCGTCTGGAGTTCATGCGTCTGGACGCAGAAAAGTGAAGTAGATAGGCTTTCTACTTCTTGACGCACTTGTAAATGCGTCTCAAATCTTTCTAGATCACATGATTGTTTTGCGCAAGCGCACTTGCTTTGTTAACAAAAGACGTTCAGTCCAGTCGTCGATTCGCTACAACATGGCTGAAGAAAGAGAATTTGAAGAAATGTTGATCGGGGAAATTTTTAACCGGCCAATATTATACGATAAAAGGTGGTGGCCATGATGGTTAGAGAGAAGCTTCTCCCTCTAATGAGAAAAATTGCAAAACAAACTCATAACGCATGCGCAGTTGAACTTTCTGCGTAGACTTCACGCATGCATGGAAACTGATACTTGCGTTCGAATTAAATGCGTCAAGAGCTGTTGCAATGTACGTCTAGGTGCGTCCAGATGCACATTTGCTTTCTGCGTCGAGACGCAGTTATAAATGTGTCCAAAACGCGTGCATGGAAATTAAGCTTAACCGATTTTTGGCGAACTACAGAATTAAAAAAAAAGTTAAATTAAGAAAATGTACTAAGAGAGATGTTTTTGAAAATGCCGTAGAATCTAGAAATAAAACAAAATACCTTCTCTCTCCGAAAATATGGCATCCGTATTAATAAGTTAATGAATCGTCAATAATTTAATACATAATTCTAAATGGACTTAAGTATTTTACGTGGTTTGTACAAAGTAACTATTTATTAAAGAACAACAGTGTTTTAACGAATAGGAAACGCTGAAACTTTATATTTGTGCTTGCAGCGCGTACTTGTTATGCTCGGTCTTCGGCGCTGTTATTGCAAACCAGCAATTGTGGAATACTTTGAATACTGGAGAAATTACTAATGCCGCAAATAAATAAATAATGAAGGGGCTGCTTGTTCCAACAGATAGTGCATCATCCCATTAACACAATGTTCGCCGACATTACCCGAATGAACCTCTGCCTCCTCCATAGATTGGCCACAGTACTGCCAACGATACGGTATTTCGAAATTGGACACCCAGATCTCCTGATCTTACTCTCTGTCATTTTTTTTTCTGTAGGATGGTATGTTTCTATTTCATCTATGCTACATAATGTGCCCGATTTATGGTTCTTGCCATTAAAACAAATCATGCGGACATTCTGGCCCATGCATGGCAAGAACTAACTATCGCCTGGCACGTGGCACCCAAATTAATGCTTGTAATTCGTTACAATGTAGCTAAACTTGTGAAACCTTATAAGTTTCTTTGTAATAAAGAGTTATTTTATACTTAATGTTTAAAGCAGTTTCTTTTAAGTTAGATTTACTGTTATAAATAATTTCTTGCAATTAATATTTTAGGCGTATACTAGTATAAGATCTTGCCGAGTACAGAACATGAAAAAGTTTCCTGAACTCAGACAGTCAAGCATTTGAAGTTAAATTGGTATTTGTTACAGGTGATTGCTTAATATCTTTTTAGCAAATATTATATTTAAGACTTAAATATTTGGTTTGTTAAAAGGAACTTTAGGAGACATAGTTGTTGAGTTCCATCAAGTCGAAATCGACTTATGGTGACTGTGTGGACATATGCTATCCATTCAGTTTTCTAGGAAAGAGTGATAATGCGGTGGTTTTCCGTTGCCTTCCGCATAATGAAATGATGATAATGAAAGGGACAAACACAAACATCCATGCCCTCGGCGGGATTCGAACCCGCGACTCGCTGGTTTCGATAGCGGAAAGACTTGCGCCTTAACCCTCTCGGCCCCCGAGCCGGCTAGGAGACATAGAACTGTTGGATTTAGCTTTGTCTCGAATTAATGCGCTCTCTTGTTTATCTTCGTATTTACTTAAAGCCAGCTTAAAAAAATGTAGCTCCGTGTTTATTTTATTAATATTGTTCTATAATTTTATTTTTAACTTTCAAAATTTAATTATTGAAGAAAAAAAAATGCTGCATCGGTTAATGAATTTTTTTCATTATACTGTTACGAAAATTTCATGCATTTTTTTTGCTGATTCCTGTATGTTGCTATTTTATATTTTCACGTTCTAGAGATACAGTTTCCAATAAAATCCAAGTATAGAAAACAGCAAATGGGTCATATTGTTAACACATTGTGAATTTTAATGACCTTTTAACCAAAACGTGAAGAATAGTGAATACAACTCCTTTAAAAATAATTTACTGCCTATACAAAATTACCATGAGTTTATATTTAATCAATGCAAACAAGTTTTCATTGCAATATGAATTTCTGTGAAGAAAGTAATAAGACATGGGAAGAAAGTATTAGATGCGGGAAAGATTAACAGAACTGCCTATTTCATTTCTTAATGAAAGTGTTATTTGAATTGCTATTTTTACCTAACTCATATTACAATAGCATCATGGAAACAAGTTTTTATTGCAACATGATGCTATTGTAATATGAGTTAGTAAAATTAGAAATTAGTAATTTAAAAAATACTTTCATTAAGAAATTGAAATAGGCAATTCTATTAATCCTTCCCACATCTAAAACTTTCTTCGCAGTTTATATTTTTAAAACAAAAATTAGTCTTAAATTATTTTCTTACTTTATTTCATTAAAATAATTAACCTATGCTGACTTGCCCATCAACATACCATGTACTGTTTGATTTAATGAGTTTCCTCCCTAAAAACTTTAAGATCTATGGCTTTTCTTTAATAGCTCTTCGTCCCTCATTCGATGGCATTTTTCATCGTCAACCTTTATTATTACCCATTTGCTTTCCCGCTTGTTATTTTTTAATACACCCACCTCTTTCAAGAAGGACCCATCAGGGACGAAGGAGAAGAGAGATATTTCTTTTTTTTTCTTCCTCCTCTCCCTTCCTTGTCAAGAGTAATTACAGGTCATTACGCTCACACTTTCGCCAAGAACCCTCACGACATTAAACCGAAAACGCCGCCATTTTCTACGTGACGTTCAAGGTCCCCTCCCTGAAGGAGCATCAGATAAATCATTTTGACAGAAAACAGCCCAAATTATGCGACAGATAATGGAATTCATTCAATTTCCTAATGGAGTTCTTCGTGTAAATGACGTCAATTTTTGACAGGGTTTTTCTGATCTATTTCGGTTTTCATCAGCAAAGCTACAATTAAATCCTAGCATTTCGAACACGTCATTTTTTATATGAAAGAATTGCCCACCCCAACATCAGTCTAACTCCCAATAAGATTATAAAAATTTTAGATTAGTAGATAAAGAAACAATATTTGTTTTTCCTTTCACACTGTTTTATTCGAATTTCATTTTATCTTATAACAAGATTTTATCCGCGCAGTAATTAGTTTCAAATTCAATTAATATAAAAACAAAAGTCCTGGTTAAGCAATAAGTGGTGTCGTATGTACTACTTAGAATCCACGAAACGATCCTTTATCGAACGATTTAAAGCTCCTCCACCTTATTGCTATGTTTTTATTCTTAATTCTAGCAATATTGGAGAGCATGGATATTATGAATTTGATTCAATTATTATTGTCGCAAAGTTCGCACATTTAAAATTCAATTAATATTGTTGCAAAGCTCGCACATTCAAACTGTTTGGTTTGACGAACCAACACCTCCTAGAGAGAAGGCATGCGGACAAAAGGTGTATACATTATTACATCATCATCAAGCGGCAATTATTAATCGTATTTCTACCAATCATAAGCCCTAAATTTGGCTTATGATAAATTATTTATAGTGTGATAAAAATTGTTGCTCAGACAACAGTGGTCAGACGACTTTTCAGTTCCCGTGTGTACTTCAAGTCAGCGCCAACAATGCTTAAACATGCAACAACAATGCAAAATGTTTCCGTGACGAACTCGAATGTTCTCCTTTATTAGGAGCTTTAGCATATTTCCTACTTATAAGAATGCGCCTTTGGTCTGTACGTTTATCGGTCGGTCCGTCCGGCCGTCCGCCGTTTGCACGATAACTTGAAAACGGATTAACTTTTCAGAATTTTTCATGGACCCCTTCAAGTCGAATTCACGTGCTAAAACAGTGAGTGTAAAGAATACCAAGATAATGGCATGTCATATAACAATCAATTTGTCAAGAAGAAATACATTGTCATCTTTTAAGCATTACTGATATCGGCGCGCGCACGTGAAATCGCTATGTCGACGCACGATTGCTCAAGTGCTCATAATCTACATTATTCAGTAGCGAAAGAATGAAGCTACTTATTGGTTTTATAATGTCTTAACTGTGTACCCCTTCATAGTTTCTACATTTTTTAAGGTAGAAGGTTGAAATTCGGAATGTAGTTTCCTATGGGCATGTCCATCTGCACTCTTTAGTTTGGTTTTGATTTGTACACTGGGGTCGGTATTACGGGGGTGGGATTCTGAGAGGACAATATATCTATGTGCTATTTAGATACGTAAAGGCGTGAAATTCAGTATCCAGATTCCTCTAGGCAAGATCTACTTTTCTATGAAGTTTAGGCCCAGGTGTTCCATTGGGGTCGGATTTGCGGGGGTGGTAGTCACGTGGTCTATAGAACTATGCCAACATATGGCTTGTGATATATCATAAGTTCGGAAATGATGAGAAAGGAAAGAAAATACTAGCTTTTTTTTACATTTTCTACATATTACGTTCGAGAAAATTAATTTTTGATTAAAAAACTTGGGGAGAGGTAAAAAGTTCAGATATAGGGTTAAAAATAGATGACTTCAGGGTCTGCTACTTGCCTTACCCTACTCGGGGAGAGGGGGAGGGGGGGATTAATTTTTTTAATAAATGTATAAATGTATTTCTCCTTCACTGCTAAAGCTGCTCCTTGGAATGTTTACAAGATTTTATTAGGAGCTTTAGCATAAAGGCTACTTATAAGAATGCGCCCAACGGATTAACTTTTTCAAATTCTGTTTTCAGAAATATGACCAGCAAAGTCTTAGCTCGACCGTATCAACTTTTGAGAATTTTTCGTGGACCCTTTTAAGTCGAAATCACGAGCTAAAACAGTGAGTGTAAAGAATACAAAGATAATGGCATGTCATATAAAAATCGATTTGTCAAGAAGGAATATATTGCTATTTTCTGTTCATCTTTTAAGCATTAATGACATCGGCGCGCGCACGTGAAATCGCTTTGTCGACGCACGATTGCTCAAGTGTTCATAATCTATATTATTAAGTAGCGGAAGAATGGAGCCTATTTCATCTATATATATATTTTAATGATGAAAAATAGGAAAGAAAATTCCACAGCCTGGGTTCGAATCAGGAACCTTTGGCTCACAAGGGGAGGACCAGGTCTGTTAAGCTTGGATTTAACTGAAATTTAAGTATATTGTTATGCACCCCTCCCACTATTATAGGGCATAGTAACTCATGATAATGGGCATTAGTTAACGAGATATAATCATTTAAAGTTAGTTATGTAGGTTATTGATGTATATTTACAAATTCAGAGAATATGACATTCAAGTAGTCAAGGTGGTCATGTGGGTAACTCGATATATTCCGATGCTAGAGGTCTCGGGTTCAAATACTGCTCCTTTCCCAACTACTTTAAATTTTATTTTTTTTAAACATGTTTTTGAACAAATTTATATTAAACTATATTTAATTATTAAAATCATATTTTTATAATTTTTTGCATATTATGTTTCATTTGAGGAAGGTAGCAAAATATTTATTTTTAATAAGTTATTATTATATTATTAAACAGGATGGATACAAAAATGAGCCCCCCCCCCTTTTATTTTCGTAACCGAAGCAGATTTGTCAATTTTGATGAATCCAATGAATAGGAAGTTGTGGGTGACCTATCCCATTTTCCACTTTTCATCACCCCAAATATGTAAATTAGGATACATTCAAATCATATCTTAAAAACCGTAAACACATACACGAAAAATTCCAATTGAAGACTTGTTCAGCATGGAATTCCGAACAAAACAAAAACAATCGAACAGTGTAGCTTGCCATCCTGGAATTGTTCTGTCTTGTGTATGCTGACACATGCTTTTTATTTGCTTTTCCTCATGAAAGTGAATGTTATTATTGTAATTTTTGGTAATTTCTTGATTTCCATGTTGAACATTCAAATGCCTTTGTGAAGTGCATAGGGAGGTAACTAATAAATTCAATATGTGATTGTTGGTGATCCATTCAATCCGATTTTGGAAATTTTGTTTTGTTTTGTTCGGAATTCCATGCTGAACAAGTCTTCAATTGGAATTGTTCGTGTATCTGTTACGGTTTTTAAGATAGGATTTGTATGTGTCCTAATTTGCCTATTGGGGATGATGAAAAGTGCACCATCGGATAGACACCCACAACTTCCTGTTCATTGGGTTCTTCAAATTTGATATATCTATTTCGGTTACGAAAATAAAAAGGGGGGGGAGGCTCTTTTTTGTATCCACCCTGCATAATAATATAATAATAATAATAACTTATTGAAAATAAATAATTTGTTACATTCCTCAAATGAAATATAATATGCAAAAATTATAATAATATGTTTTTAATAATTAAAGTTAGTTTCATATAAAATTTGTTCAAAAACATGTACAAAAAATTAAAATAAATGAAGATGGGAAAAGAACGGATTTGAAACCTGGACCTTTAGCAATGAAATCTATCGACTTACCCACATGACCACGTTGACTACTTGAATGTCGCTCTCTCTGAATTTGTAAATATACATTAATATCCTACACAACTAACTTTAAATGATTATATCTCGTAAATTAATACCCATTAGCATGAGTTACTATGCCATATAATAGTGGGAGGGGTGCGTAACAATATTTAAATTTCAGTTAAATCCAAGCTTAACAGACCTTGTCCTCCCCTTGTCAGACCACCAATGCGCTAACCAATTGCGCCACTGTGGCCATGAAAGCAAACCGCTATTTACATGACCTTAGGGCTTGGATGTGGGACGAAAGTGCAGGTAAGGACACCTTTGGCACCGCTAATCGGAGGGCGGCACCTTGAACGGTTTGTCAACCGTAACAGGTAACCTGTATTAATTGAACAACTTATTAGCACCTTCTCAATGACAAGATAATGAATTATGTCTTTAACTAACGAATATATTAGTTAAAATCTATTTCTAAAGTTATATACCATCAAAGTTCTTCCCTCGGTCCAAGCGCGGACATTCAGCAGGGGACCCCGCGAGAATACCGGCTAAAGCTTTCAGGGGACAGATGATTTCGATGCTGCCCACCTCCCACGGTAAATTTGTAAGGAGGCCGGAGGCCAGTTAACGCCGACGTAGTTGCGACGGGCGATTGCGACTCTTCTTCTTCGATTACAGGCGCCGAGGTACTTCAGCTTCCTCAGGGCAGGGTCCTTCAGCTATTGGGTCAATCGGACGATGAGGATCACGTTCATCCAAAGAACTGGCTAGGTTCCAGTCTCGAGACGAGCAGCTGAGATTAGGTGCTGTAGTATGGCTCGAGGATTCCAATCCATTTTCTATTGGAACAAACGTAACGGGACAAGTGTTAGGCAAATAGTTCAAATTTGATATTTCACTTAAAGTTCGACGATGAGGCGGTGAAGACGCTCTTTGCAATGTCTTCCGCTCCTGATGAATGCGAGGCGACCTGGGACAGCGGCTTTGCCGTCGGCGGCTATGGGCGTGTATGTGTTTCGATCCGTCTCCGGTTTCATGCTCCTCTCCGTACGTTCGGCGACGTTGCCGAAAGCCTTTCCAGGGTACCGTTGTGATTACGAACTCGGCAGACCGTAGGACGATATGGCTCCTCTTCTCCAAAATTCGGGTCTCAGCAGACGTCTTCAGTGTTCGCTTCGAGCTTGACGAAATCTATCTCCTTTCCTTCGTCTAGAGCCGACATCACGATCTATCGACTGCTCGGGAATCGTCTTTCTTCTACTGGATCGCCTTGAAATCGTTCCATCCTAATCCAACTGTTCTGCAATCTCTTCTCCCCTTTTCCGTCTCCTCCTCCTCCTTTTATTCTGGCTCGGAGGATTCTGAGGCGCACCTGCGCACTGTCTTCACCAATTGCCTTTCTTTCCTTCCTTCCTCTTTTCTCGGCTCGTCTACTTCTATCAGGGGAGCTTCGTCTTTGTATCGGCAACTTTCTCTGCTGGATCGATGCCAAATCCTCGGAATCGTGGCTTCTATTATTTCTTCTCTTCCGAGGATCTGACAGCGATAAAGGAAGAGAAAAATCATGAAAGAAATTATTATTATTATTATTTTTATTATTATTATTATTATTATCATTGTTTGGGGAAGCCAAACTCGGATCAAATCCGGAAGCCAATCCCAGAGGCGGACCCAAAAGAGGGCCAAGCCCAAGGGACTCAAATGCGAGGGAGGGAAAGTTATGCACTCGTGGGAGTATTGATGTTTGGGTGTAGGAATTTCCTTACTATGTGATAGGTGTTTAGAATTGTGTCTTTCTGTAAGGTTTTGTATAAGTGTGGGTTTAAATTTAGTGTTGACAGGCTCTTGTGTAGCGAGTGTGGAATAACCCGTGGCAGAAACAACGATAGGAACTATGTGTACTCTGTTAACTCCCCAAAGGCGTTTTATTTCATGTGCAAGATCCGTATATTTATTATTTATTATTTATTTATTTACTTATTTATTTATTATTATTATTATTACATGTAAACCTTCTTAATCTATAACTGCTGAAAATGACTGCCACCAGCTAGGATGCATGAATCCAATCTTCTCCTGTTTGACTGCCGAACTCTTTCAAAAACACTTCTTCCAAGAGTCGTTTCTTATTGCATTACACCCATCAACTATCAGATTTCTCAAATCGTCTACATTTTCCACTGAAGTAAAGTAAATTAACGACTTCAGATGGCCTCATAGGAAAATTTCCAAGAGATTTAAATTCGGGACTCGAGCAGGCCATAAGTGAGGCCACCTCGACCAATCCAGCGGTCTTGATACGTTGCATTTAAAAACTCACGAGCAACCACACAAAAATGCGCTGATGAACCATTGTGCATAAACAACATTACATTTCTCGTTACCAGTGTATATCCTCTAAAAAAACAGGTAGAGAGTTGTTTCAAAAACAGCAGGTTTTAGTAATCAGAATGTTAAACGATATCAGAATTGTTTTTGTCGAAAACCTTTATCGCCTTGTACCTTCGAAACAAAGCGGCATTTCGAAAATCGCCAAAGGACAAAAAAAAATAAAGAATCATCTTTTGAATTTTTGCCGTATGTTTAGTAAACACCCTGTATATTTTTGTTTTATGACGAACATTTTGGTCCACTAAAGTTTGATTCTAGTATAATTTGTGTACGTATATCCTTTTTTGTTTAGGCAAGCGGTAGCTATCGTACTTTTTAAAGAGCACCTGGCATTTGCAATGTGCACGCGATTCTTCTTAACAATCCGGAGAACAAGCCCAAAGTATTAATATGAAATGAAAAGCTTTAACACAGTGGCGCACAACCTAAACACATATGCGACCTTTATTTGAACATGATTTCTATACAATCGCTAAAAGTTTTCGACCAATTAGGAAATATCGGCCTCGGTGGCTCAGTGGTTGCGTGATCGCCTCTGATGCCCGAGGACGCGGGTTCGATCCCGACCGAGGAAAACGAGGATTTTTTCAGGGAGGAAAATCCTGAGATCACGCACTTCCTTCGGAAGGGAAGTAAAGCCGTTGGTCCCGTATAGTCGTTTGCCGGCTGCACGTT
Organism: Rhysida immarginata; assembly: GCA_023313115.1. NCBI lineage: Eukaryota > Metazoa > Arthropoda > Chilopoda > Scolopendromorpha > Scolopendridae > Rhysida > Rhysida immarginata. Next base: position 132,494 of record JAHWFO010011832.1, on the reverse strand, counting down.
AAAGAACCCTTGCGAGGCAAAATTTGCGGCCCCTATAACGCCGTCCTGGAATGACCATGGCAGTTGAAAAGGACGTTAATACCAAACCAAACCAATTAGGAAATACATAATAGTTCAGGATTCTAAGACTTTAAAAATCCTTCCGCGACCAAACGATAGTTTTGCCAACAATTTACTCTGCTCACATTCTTCCCATTGTTGGAATTGTGTTTACAGACGGACGGACAGCGGAACAAATTTATCACATAAACACTTTTCTAACAAAACGTGATCAAAAAAAGAAAAGACAACAGGTTTGGAATGATAATTTTTAATCCAGGGATTCAGACAGTATCCGTCATTTAATTCATATAATTGCATTGGAGGAAATAAGCATAAGAAAAAAAAATCGGTCGAGAAGAAGGAACACTCATCGCATTCTCGAAATATATTTCGACTTCTACTCATCCAATAATTCATTTCACTCTATTATTCTGAAATTCAGAAAGAAAGAAAGAAAGAAGAGAAGAGAAGAGAAGAGAAGAGAAGAGAAGAGAAGAGAAGAGATTGCCTTTAATAAATTCATTGAACGCGAGAATAATTTCGCTTTTCATGTTTAAAAGCAGCCACTTTAAAATTCTGTTATAGCAATCGTTAAACATCTATGGAATCAGTGCAATTAGTAGTGCCATTTGAATGGAAATTAGCAATCTACCTCCAAATTAATAATAATAAATTTTACCCATAGAAATGAAAGAACGAATTGTACGTGTTTAAATGCGATGCTTTTCTTCAATAACATAGCAAAATGAACTGTATATATTGATTACTATAAGCATAGTTTGTAGGTGGATGTGTAATTGCCCCGATACATAATTAAAGTACTAAAGGACATAGGTCTTTTCAATGTATAACTCAAGCATGAAACTCAAGTATCTGCTGTTCGTAGGGATTGCAATCAATACCAGAAAGACGAGAGAACTATTCAAATTAAATTTACTTCGCCGATTATTTAAGATACAAGATGTATATGATCAAATGTACAGAAATGAATAAGCGTCTAAGCGTATAAAATTCATTATCCCGTGAATGCACCAGTTTATACGGCGCAAAGTTGGATAATTGACTTTAAAAAATGTCCAGAAATTCGAATTCATGAAACTCGTTTTATCTTAACCTCAACTATTACCTAAAACAGGCTGATCTAAAGTATTGAACTGATCTCTGATATCTTGCGAATTTTTTTTTGCACTGATAATAACGTCCGTCTCAATTGAGATTTAATCTTTATACGCCTTTGTTCTCAGCGCTCTTTGAAATAGAATTTTATGTACTGTTACGTGCTTATTGTCAAGCGCGCACAGGCCAAAGGGCTAATGAGTAGAAGGTAAATCAAAACTATTATTAAAGTCAGAACGGAGGAGGTGAAGACTAATTAAATTAACAGCAATAAAAAGAAATTAAAACAGCGTTTTAATTCAAAGGAAGTAACCCCCCAAGTTTAAGAAAGTGAATTAGCTTAGGCTAAGTTGTAATTACAGAAACCACGTTAAGTTATTAAGTTATGGGATGAACTAAGCTTTAGTTATCAAATTCATTTTAGAAAGGGAATAAGTCATAACGGCGGTTCCAAACAAAAATGAAGTTGTGGAAAGTACTACAATGAGTTCAAGATAATTGCAAGACGTTTGTGGCTGGAAAGCCGAATCTACGTTGATGAAGTGGCGACTCGACGTACCATTAACAAAGTATGAAGAACCAGACGGGTAAATCACGAATTGACGACTGTCTTGTATTCAAAATTGTTTGGAATTTTGCTGAAGAAAAAAAAAGATCCAACCACCTTGTGGATTGATTGACGGAGGTTGAAGCAAAAAAAACTTATAGGGAAGTTGAAGTCCCTCGGACGGAGTGTGAAACTTAAGGGAAAAAGAAGATAAAAGAGAAAACAAAAAAACAAAGGAAAGAAAATGGGAAAAGTACAGAAAACAAATCGTGACATCACACAACGAAGGGGAATAAAATCATTTCAAGGAAATAGGGAGGGAACGTTGGACACAGAACGGGTGATGATCATGTGATAGGATCATTCCTAAACTTTACTTGATGGCTGGTAACAAAGTGGCTCAAATGACAAGAAGCAACACCGTATACGGAGAATTGAGTTGAAGATTACACTAGGAAGGGGGGGGGAGGCAATGTCTATGATGTCTCAGGTTATATAAATAGACATATACCTTAGTGGACTCATTTGTGATTCCTATTGGTGCAGTACAGGGCACTCAACAGAGATAAGCGAGTTCCTATGCAATAAATCTTTACACGAAATTTCTGTCAATCTGAAATATCTCGTTCAGTTGCAAATGATATCACTGTCAAATAAAAATCTCTGAACAACATCTACGAAGTTAAGCTACATCAGGCACGGCTCGTCACTGGATGGGCGACCATCCGTGATAGCCAATCTTCACCCCCCCGGCTGCTGCGACCATCATACAGCAGTCGTGAATCCAGGTCCATCCAGGGACCCAAGTCGTCGGCCTCTGGCCATACAGGCCCTGGATGGACGTATTGGATATAATTAATTAATAAATAAAAAATAAAAAAAATAACGTCAGTAAAACTGGCCAAGAGAATGACAGACAGATCGTCGAGTGGCATAATGCAATCGGAAATCTTCATCTGAAACAAATGCTTCTAAAACGCCACTTCAAGTGCCGCCAGTGCAATCACAATTCGCTGTAACTGAGAACCCTAAATTTTCATGGTCATCATGCTGCTCGTCACCCCATATCAGCATAATCAATGCGAACTGACGCTTAGAGTGGTTGATTGGTTGGTTTACTAGAATTTTTGGCGTCGACTACTAAGGTCATTTTGCGCCTTTTACCCAAGTTATATCTGTACGCACCCCGGGACAAACAAACATCCATGCCCACGGCGGGATTCGAACGCACGACCAGCTGGACTCGAGACTAGAAAGCCTACGCCCTAGCCCTCTCGGCCACCTGGCCGGCCGTTTAGAATGGGTACAGCTCATCGAAACTGGCTCATGGAACAATGAAAGTCTATTGCATTTATCTTATATACATTCGCAAGCACGTACTTTGGAAGAGAATGATAATTGCTTCAACAAAATACATTTATATAAAAACAAGGCATATTTAAGAAAGAACTTGAAATATACCAAAGCACGAACGACAGGAGCACTTCCCTTTTTCCAAGATCCGGGGCTAGCCTCTATCTTAATCAAAAGCATAGAAACAAAGTTTCCGATCGTACTGTTCGAAATTTCGTAAAGGAAAACGGTTTTTCCTTTCGTAAAGCAAAGAAGAAGTCATGCTGACTAAGAAACAACGCTTAGACCGGCTTCAGTGGTGCAGGAATCATTACAACTGGACAGTGGACGATTGGTGATCAGTAATGTTTAAGGATGAGTCAAAAATTTGTTTCAGAGGCGATACTGGATCATTTGCTTGGTGGAGGAAGAACAAAGCGTTGCAAAAAGACTGTCTTGTCAGAACATTAAAGTTCCCTAAATCATTGTCTGCCAAAAGTGTAGGTAAACTTGCCATTATCAAAACAGATGTGAACTCTCAAATCTAATGCGAAGTCTTGGAACCTTTTTTGATTCCAGCATTGAAAGAATAGTTTGAAGACGACCGTGTTGTGTTTCAAGATGGCATCATGTCAATGTGCTGCAGCTGGCTGTTCGTGTACTTCTGGAATCAAAAGAAACCGAGACCATGAAGTGATCAACAAACAGCTCCAATATTAGTCCCATTGAAAATGTTTGGTGGGAACTTTAAAAGAGAGTTTCAAAGGCTTCAAGATACGAGATGTGCACAGCAATCAAAGGCCGTTAGAAAGAAATTGTTCCTGGTTTTTGTTTAACTCTTGTCCGGTCAATGCCAAAACTAATAAAAGCAGTGATTCTTGCTAACTGGAACCAAAAAAGGCATGTATTCTTGTGGTGCCACACAATACTTAAAAAGGCAGTGATTCTTGTGGTGCCACACAATACTAAAATTGCATGTATTTTTAATGTATTTCCATTTTATATTGAGTTGTTGCTAATATTCCATAATTTTTTCCACACATGCAAAGTATTCTATATTTTTTCCAACCACCTATAAACTCAACAGTGTATTATCTTTTATTTTATGAATATGATTATTTTTATCACACTTGCAAAACAAACTAAGTAAGTCCTTCTTTAATAATATCGCTTAGGTTTATCATTGAATTGGTTATTTTGTATCAGTTACTCTTAAAATACGAAATGGATCATCAACAAGTATTCCATAATTTTTGCCAAGGGTCGTAGTTCCAATTGTTATTTAACATCTCGACACCGAATACTAAAAGAGGAAAAGGTCGAGAGATGTAAAGAGTCAGTTCCAGCACTTTGTGAAGTGCGTATGTTTTTTCATGGTCACAAGCCATAAATCAAATCAATAAACACTAATCCTATACTGTAGAGCAATAGAAAAGAATTCTGTGGTCTAAGGAACAGCTTTGTGATTGCAATGTCAAGAAAATGAAGTTTTGTGATGATGTTGTTTTCATATAGGATTGATTTCAAGATTCAAGATTTCCATAATTTCCAGCTTGTAACACAATGATATTTGGAAATAGGTGGACTTTCCAGATCAGATACAACTTAACCGAATCTAAACCCTATTGAACATCTTTGGGGTGAACTGGATCGATCGGGTACGCGCATGTCAGTATCAATATTGCCAGAAGAATTGTTGCCGGAAATAAGCTTTTTACACCAAGATCTGGGTTTTCTTTTCTATCACCTGCTATCTTAGCAACCGCTTCAAACAAAAGTTTTCTAAAGTGACTTTCCGAACTTGGGCCTATTTCTTTTTTTTTTTTTTTCATCTGAATTTTTTTTTTTTTTGTTTTTTTCCCTCTCAGCAGATATCGCTTGAGCAGGAAAAAAAAACTAGATTTGGGTGGGGAAAAAAAAAAGGTCTTGGCATCTCTGATCAGTATTACTTATACAGGGTGATTCTGATAAAGTGTGTATAACTGTAAGCAATGACAGAGGTGACCAGACTGAACATTTTCTTTTAATGCAATGTGGGTCCGAATTTGAACGCTAACAGAGATATGAACAGAAATAAAAATGTCCCCACCACGATCAACAAGTTAATAACGCAGGTTCTGCAACGCCTAAAATAATGAATTTTGGAGGAATAATAGGGTACATAAAATTCTGTATACTGTTAAAGTTTGATCGTATTCCAACGAGTATTTTCCAAGTTACGCATTCAAAATCGTATCAGTGCTCACATGCGAGTACTAACCTGCACGTGTTACGATGTTGAATGCGTAACTCGGAAACTACTCGTTGTATGTTTGTCTACAATAATAGGAAGAAATAAATATTGCCTTTCGAAAGAAAAATTTTCGTTTTATTTGTGTATTCTGTTTTGCTCTTATAAAAGAATTAATAATGTAAACAATATTCTTAATATGTAAGTCTCTATGAGCCATTAAATAAGCTTACTTTTTTTACACAGATTAATACCAATGAATTGTAGTAGAAAATTTACTTATGAAGAATATAAAAAAATTTATTTGAAATATTCTAAAATTTCTCTCAATAAGCGCTTTCTTAAATGCAATTCTATTAATATGAAAGTAAATGTTATGAAGCAAAATCTTCTCGGTTATAAGGGCTTATTTCTCTGTGTAACCAGTGTTGTAGATGGTGTCACCGTCACAGAAAAGCGTTAATAAAAAAGTTTTCCTTAGTGAAAAACCGTCATTACGATAAAAAAGTCAGATTACTTCAAAAATGAATCTCACAATCTCCTAAACTGTTCTTAACAATTTTTTATTCGTTGCCTGAACCTTCGAGCACAGAAATAGAAGGTTTCTGTTTCTATGCTCGAAGGCTTAAACTATAGAAAATTCCACTGAATTCTGTCCGGGGTAATACCATTCAAATAGAAGTAACCAATACTGTATACCATGGCATTTATCACTGAAGGAAGAATAAATGCTAATCATTTGTAAAGTCGCTGATATGTTGGATAAAATAAAAGCCAAGGAGGTTATTTTTTTGAAAACAATTTAATTTGGCATTTATTAATTTTTAAAAATAATATCAATATTAATATCCCTTCAATTCCCGAGTACAAATAGAATATTTACGGACAAATATTGCTTTAATATCAAATGTTAAATGAGCTTGAAAATTAATAATTTAATATTCTTTTTCTATTAATATTCAATGATAGGGATATTGGGCAAACATTTACATATGAATAAACAAATAACATTATTAAATTATGAAATTTGGGATTTATACACAAATGCGGGGGGAAAGAACACATTCGGTTTCGTGATAAAAACGATAATGCAAATGGAAGATGATTTCTATTCATCGATTTGAGAGTGGAACATTTGTTTCCTTTATACACAGTCGGAATAACTTTTTATAGCTTACCTATGAATAAGAAGCAGGCAATTCTTCTTACAAGATTGTTTCTCGAAAAAACCAATACAATCTCGGAGAAGAGAGTGGAGTCGGGGGGATGGAAGGCAGCGAATTCTATCTGACTGAACAGCAAAATTGAATGCCAGCCGAGTAATAGGAAGAGACTGGCTTCGTTCGACTGTCAGAGAGCAAATATTGCATCCGAAGAGGAATTTCCCTTCTTTCCATCCCCTCTTCATTTGGTAAACGTTGTAATCGAACTCTTAAAGGTAAACGCATGCTTTGTCTTATCTATGAAAAGAGAGAATTTTATAGGCTTTAAATGTTTATCATTTTAAAGTTCTTCTGCGATATTTACACTGTAAAAAACAAACATCCAATTTAGTATGAGACAACCATATATGCTTCAAATAACTCTTCATTCTTTTTCAGCCCATTAATGAACACTGCACCAAATCAACATTAACAAATATCGTTTGAATATCTATAAAAATACAACTGAAATTTTTAACCCCACAGATAATGAACAACTCGTTTTACAAATATTTGCATTTGCCATCAAAGTTAAATTGTTTGCAGTTTAATGTTTATAGTCAGTGAATTAATTATGTCCCATTTCAAAAGGAATGCAAGTAGTGTGCTAAAACCGATTTTTTATCAACTTTTCTATGTTTACGGTTAAATTAACAGAAAAATGTTAACCACTTATATTTTTTAATGCAGTTCATTGATTGTCTAGAAATTTACTTATCTTTCATTCTTGTTAATACGTCTTAATTTTTTTATAAGAATACTACATAAAAATTCTTTATATGTTATGCCCAAATTTTATCCTTGTAATTTCTAGTAATAAATATGCGATCTTAAATTTAATCCTTGTAATTTTGGCTTTTGGATTTTTTTAACTTGATGATTTAGTGTGCCTTATCTCGGAAACTTTGCCGTCTTTTAAATGCCTCCTGATTTGGATTAATGGTTTTCTCTATTTCTTTTAATCTTACAAAGGAGGCATACTTATATGTTAGACATTGCTTCATTCTCGGAGTCGTTTGATAAATTAAGAATGGATTTAGTGTCTGCCAGGAAATAATGGCATATTATTGCCAATCGTGGAAGTGATCATTCGAATTACACATCAAGCAATTCGCCTTTGGTTCACCAAGAGGAAAAGAAAAGTCTGGCTGTATATTGCTACCGTAATTTGAGAAAAGACCACTGCAGCTGTTCTGATATAAATATAGAAAAACAGCCTTCACTTGAATTCCGATTTTCTCAATGAATGTTTTGCTTTTATTTTAAAAATTGAACGTTTTAAGAATTGAAAGGCGAAAAATCTGGGGATTTTCAGGATGACTGGTGAACGATTAACGCTATTTCTCCTAAGAGTATGAGTTTAGCAGTAACCAAGTTTAGAGACAATCCGATCGACTTGCAGAAGACTTATACAGGGTGATTCATTCAATTTCTGACCATTTCAGTACTATGATTTATTGGTCCATTAATGTTTACAAACTTAGCATTTCAGTATGATATTTTAGGCAGTTCGGAGTTTTTATTCCCGTGGAAAAGTCTTGATGATATGCTCAATGTGGCCACCACGAACGTTTTGAACTGCTCGCAGCCGAATGGTGAAGTTGTTCATAACTCTATCCAGGATTTCTGCATCCACAAGGGTGCAGCAGTCGACGATGCTTTGTCGCAGCTGGTCTAGGGTTCTTGCTGCTGTAGTGAACATACTGTCTTTAAGGAACCCCTAGAGATAAAGATCACATGGGTTTAGGTCAGGACTCGTAGGGGGCCAAAGAAAGCCACACCCGAATCGATCTGGAAACCTGTTTGAAATGACACGATTTCCGAATTTCTGATTGAGAAAGTCTAGCACTTCATTAGTAGTGTGAGGCTTAGCCTCATCCTGTTGAAACCATTGATGTCGAAGCGGTATACGCCTCCTTCGCAGCTCGGGGATGAAGAAGGTTTCCAACATGTTACGCTGCTCTCAAAAAAGAACGGACCAATGATGCCTCTTTTGGAAATCGCGCACCAAGCCATAACCTTTCGTGGATGAAGAGGTGACTTGTGGATCTCATGAGGGTGCTGGGAACCCCAAAAACGAACGTTGTGTTTATTAACGTCACCTGACAGATGGAAGAAGGCCTCATCTGACACCCACAGGTTGTCCGCAATGTTCTGATTGGCTTCCATTTCTGCTCCAAACTCCATCGCAAATTGTTGTCGCTTCTGTCTTCCAGTGTCTATTAGCTCCTGATAAACATGGATTTTATACGGGAACAGGTGTAAATCCTTTCTCAAAATTCGCCACGTTGTCGTATACGACAGCCCTTCTTCAATGGATAGGCGGCGAACAGATTTTTTGGTAGGGGAATCGACCAACCTTGTGCGAACATTTTCGAGAACTTCGGCCGTTCGAACACGAGCTTCGCTTCCGCCTTTTTTCTTGCCTTTAGCACATCCAGTGGCACGAAATTGCTTGCCTGTCTGGTGCATCTCGACACTTATACTCCTTCCGGAACTTTCTTTGCACGATTACAGGTGATTTTGTCTCGAAATACCATTCGACAACCTTGCATTTCTGCTCTGTTGATAAAGCGGGCGCCATTTTTCAACAATACGATTTTCATGCAGCGCCGTTGCAACAATACAAACTCCAACTATTTAGAAATTCGATAGGGCGCTCATATTCCTTCAATTGATTATCCCTAATGCACGTCATTCGAGTGAAATGGTCAGAAATTGACTGAATCACCCTGTATTTGTTACTTCATGAAATGAAATTTAGTTTTCTTGTGTTTTCGTGCATTAAGCACATTCCGAAAAGCATTTTTTTTGTAAAACGAGTTAGTCTTTTAAGCCTTGTGCCATCTAACACTATACCACTGAATCCAAATTTCAACACATGTGTAAAGACAAATTTAAAAAAACGTTTTTAAAAGATTATTTCTTTTGTTTTGTTTTTCCCAATCCTTTATTAGCGTAAACGCAATCCTGTAAATTATGGGGGGTTCTTGCTTTTCTCGAGGGAAGATGTCCAAAGGTAGTAACCTTCAACATACGAGTAGTTATCTTGTTTCGTAACTTCAATACTCGTCTTTAAGGTTTTCCCCGTTCATAAGCATATTAAAATATTCGAGGAAATTCCGCTTTACTGTTTTCATGTATCACTTTAAATTAATTTTTATGTGTCTATTATTTTTCCCACTTTCCTTTTCTTTTTTAAAGAATTCAGTTCTCACAATGAGCTCCGAGATCTGCTATGCTTTAAATTCTGGAAAATTAATGAAAACCGTATAGAAAATCGCATTTTATGAATATCTTCAATAATTCCTAATAGAAGATTCACCATGATAACATGAAAAGGAAGAATTTCAATCCATCTGAGTTACTTAAAAATTCATTTACGCATAAAATAACGTTACTATACGGTCCAGGATTTTTTCCCAGGACATCGCTTTGAATTGCAATCCTCAAAATTAGATAACGATAATATGAAATGAACTACGAAGGCAAATCGAAAAGTAAAGGGACACTTTTTCCGATTAGCTGATTGAGAACACTGAAGCGGAAGAATGGAGCTACTTATTGGTTTTACAATGTCCATCTGTCTGTCTTTCCTCTTTATATTATTTTTATTTAGAAGATTCGGAATGTTGCTTACCATGGGCATATCCTACTTCAATATTCAGTTTGGTTTTGATAGGTCTACCGGCGTGGGGGTTACGGGGGTGGGGTTAGAGGTAATCAAGTGATCTATATGGTATTTAGTTATGTAAAAAAATTTAAGTATGTAAAGGAGTGAAATTCGATATGCAGATTCCTCTAGGCAAGATCTACATTATTATGACGTTTGGGCCAAATTGTCCAAGTGGGGTCGGAATTTTAGGGGTGGTAGTCACTTGGTCTTTAGAACAATGCCAACATATGACTTATGGTATATCATTCGATTGAAAATGATGAGAAAGGAAACAAGATAGAGCTTTTTGTATTTTCTTTTGAATACGTTCGAGAAAAATCAATTTTTTATAAAAAAAAAAATAATTGGGGGTTAAAAAGTGCAGACAAAGGGGTAAAAATAAATGAACTCAGGGCTTCCGCTCTTTCCTATACCATCCACGGGGGACGGTATATTACTATGACAGTTTGCGCCAAATTGTTTCAATGGAGTCAGAGTTCAGAGGGTAGCAGTCACGTAGTCCATAGAACTATTAACTTTTTTTGGCAACATATAGGATGTAATATGTCATTCATTCGGAAATGATAAGAAACAAAAGAAGGTAGAGTTCAGAATATAGGAGGTCCACAAATACACATTTCCACAACTATTTTTTTTGGACCCCGAAATGTACATACATATTTAAAGTAAAAAATTTTGTGGAAATGTGTGTTCGCTTTATTATTTTTTAAGGTACAGTTCTTTTCGATTTTCCAAATGGCACGTTAGAAAAAATCAATTTTTGACAAATAAAATAAGGAAGTTAAAAAATACGAATTAAAGGAGAAGAAATAGATGTCAAGGTTTTCGCTATTTTCCTATACCCTCCTCGGGGGGATTAATTTCTTGTTATTAATTATAACCTCATGTTCAAGAGTTATTCTGCAATGCTGAGCTTGGTCTGTTAGTGACTTCATGTCAACTCAACGAGTTCTCTGTTATCAGACTCCATCAAGGAAGAAAACATACCACTACAGAGATGGTTTCCAGTGGCTTTCACTTTTTTGGTCCGTTGAAGGAAGAACTGCGTATTGGAAGATTCTTCGGATGACAGGGTCGTTGAAGCGGTGGCAAAATGGCTGCGTATGAGACCAAATAGTTCTTCGAGGACGAAATTGAAAAGCTTGTTAAGAGGTAGAATAAGTGCATGTAAGTAGAGAAAAACCATATTAAAAAATAATAAAAAATTTAATCTTGTTTGTACAACAAAAGACTTAATTGTTTCAAAAATGCCTCTTTACTTTTTGACTTTCCACATATTGAGTTTCATAAGTGAAATGCTAAATACAAAATAATTTTTACTGTAATAACGTCACCTCATTTCTTATAAGAAATGTTTAATGAGTTTAATGGATTAATTCATACAAATTAAAGCAAGACAGCGCATTAAATAGATGAACAATGAAGGAAAACAGCATTTTGGAGTAATTTTTGCGTAAAAAAACTACCAAAAACTTGAGTTGATTTCTCTTCGCTTTCTAAAGATTTTTGAATGCACGGAGATAACATTTTTATTACACATTAAAAAATATCAAACTTTATATATAGCACGCCACTAAATGATTTTTGTGAAATATAGCTGACATTTTTATTAACTCCTTCATTCTTTTTTTAGATTAGTGTTCTCGTGATAGGAAAGAGCACTCCGAAGGGTTTTTAAAGTTAAAAAAAAAAAGACAAAGATTGATTTGGAAACAATAATTTCGTGTAAACCTTGTTCCTACTGTTTTCCATTTGTTCGGGGATCTCTCCTTCCTCTCCGTTTTCGAATCAATTTCCTTTTACGTTTGAACATGTGGATTCATTTCCTCTGGTCAATAGGATCGACTCCCACTGGTCTCGTTTTCCACGTGTCGTTTCGACCCCTTCCAACAACGTTCATTGACCTCGGCGGAAAACTTCACCGACTTCAACGCAAACAGGACAAAAAACATACGTGTAAAAAAGAACTCTGGAACCGTTCGTCTATCTTATAGTTTTAGTATCGCAATTTGATATATTGGATTATAAATTATTCGATGTGGTAAGAAAATGCAATCCAATAAATGTTTGGTTGCGTTGTGAAAGCCAGACGAATAATATCAAACAAATTACATGTAGTTTTATTTTTGTCACAAGTTCATATGGAGTTTATCAAATTGTCAACTCATGACATTAAAAAAGCGAAAAAGAAAAAATAAAGGGAAAAAAATTGAAAGCCGTTGACGTCTCCTTTATCTTCTTTCTAAACCTCTCGATTTCTGTCATGGCTGCAGAAAATATTTCATATTTTATTCTTTTCTTTCAATCTCAAAGGAATTTCGCTCGTCTCCGGTTATGACATCATTCGAATCAATATGACCGACGTTTAATGGCTTTGAAATGAAACGCCTAACGTTCTCGGTGAAACCTTAAACGTCACTTGTATTGGTGAAGAGCCATCGGCGTCAACCGGCGAAACAAACTGTTGGTAACGCCGCTTATTATTTCGCCTTTTTGCCCCCTAAGGAAATTTTTACAGGTGTCTCAACTCTTTTTGGCAAGCGACCAAACATTAAAAAGAAAAGCGAGAGCAACGGAGGAGAACGAAATCACAAGGCGAAGATTTTCCTACAATCAAAGTGTAGAAGAACGGAACAAAGTTTTCTTAACTGTTTTAATTTTTTTTTTTTGCAAAGCTGCATGAGAAAATGCCAAATCTTATAACAGTATCCAAATTGTCGAGACGCTGTTATCTTTTTAATAGCGCAAACACAAATTTCTAAATAGACACGGTTAAAGATAAGAAAATTCGAAACCAAAAAAATTTTACAAAATAGAGAAAATGGAGCAAAAACTTCAAAAGAATTATGATGCCATCACTGATTCAACGCAGTAATTCACATAAAATACTCTTTAAATCATTTCCTCCATAATTACTCTATCACAGGGATGGGCAACATTTTTTTTTTTGAAGTTGCCTCCATGTTTAAAAAATACACTACACATGACAAGTATATAATATTGCAAAATAACGCTATATTATTCTTCAATTTTTATCATAATAATAATTAGTAAAACAAGATGTAAAAATATGCCAACCGCTGCAACTTTTTAAAAACACAAAGACAAAAATGATCTTAAAAATAAAAACTTTACCCCAGGAAATAGTTAGGCCTAATCAAAAACCAAATTACACTATTAAAATGTTGACATTTTAAAAGCTTGTCCCAGAATTAAATAAAAAATGATTCTATTTAATTTGAATATAACAGCGATTAAAAGTAAACTGGCTGTTATTCATTTCCAATAATGCTACGAGGATTCAATTAAACGTTTTGAGCAACAATTTTCTATAAATCAGAATTTATTAAAAGAATAAACAATTGTATTATCTTAATCTACTCCCTTTACACAATCCATTAAGCGACTTGCGACGTCAGTATCATCTTTCATGCAACCACAGACACACACACACACCCTCACACACAAACACAAACACACACACACACACACACTAAAGTCTGCTTTGTTTACATGCTTCGCGTACCACGATAGCATTCTGTCTGTGCAAAATTGAATTTCACAGGCTATAAGCCTGCCCGCCGCTAGTATACAAAATGGCTGGCAATGATGTTTCGTCAACATGCTTACATTGAATCCCTTGTTAAAGAGGAAATCGCCAGTGCAAAAATTCATCAAAGACTTCAGCATACACATGGAGACATATGTATGGGCGCTAGCAGAGTTAAGAGATTAGTGAAACATTTCAAAGATGGAAACACGAGCATCCAAAATATGCATCGTAGAGATAGCCTTCGAACTGCTTCCACTGAACGCAACAAGGAAAGGGTTGACGCCATTATTAACAAAGACGGACATGTTACAGTGTATGAAATCGCAGCAAAACTTGAAATCGGACAAAGTATCTTCTTGTCAGCTGGAACGCAGTACTACCGAAAGGGAATTTTTCAAGCTTGGAGAACGATGGGAACAAATGTGCGTGCATAGAAATGAAGAATATTTTGAAAAGTAAAAAAAAGCTTGTGTTTTCTGTATCAATAAATTCTGATGTTTTGAAAAAAACTTTTGCTCACGACCTTCAGTATGGCCCTCGTAAATCCTTACTGTTGTTCATTTAAAATAACGATCTTCATTGCCATATGACAAGCAAAAAATAAATATAATACGAAGATATGATAGAATTCATAAAATATTAAATGGCATTTCAAACCAAACTTTCAATAGAAAGTAGTGTCTTTTATTTGAGTTCCGAAGCATACTGTGATTGCAGAGGTGTGCAAAAGTTAAATATGCATTAGCTCATTCAGCGATTTTGTAGGATATAAAAAGAAGTATGTTCACTATTAACGGTATTATGCTCTCCTTCATGCTATTAGTAAAGGTCTTTATGAGATTTTGGATTTAGTGTTCTCCACTGCGCCTCTTCCTGCTGCTTCTAGGATTCAAAATTAGATTTAAACAAAACTTAGGGCCAGTTCATTATCTACTTTCTCAGCTGAGATTTCTCAACTGACATTGAGAGTGTTCAGCAACAATACACTGGCATTGTTGTAACCAAGTGTTCCTCATCGCAACTATGTAAGTCCATTGTTATTAAAGATTCAGTTGAGAAGAATCAACTTGAATGAACTGGCCCTTAGACTCAAGCAAGAGGCTTAGGGAATATTAACAACTTTTAATATTTAGCAGACTATGATATCCAAGGCAAATTTCGATAACAAATTTGCTACATTTTACTAAATTCTGAACGCGGATAGCTTAAAAAGTTAACAGAGAATGTCTATTATAGATTAAGCAAAGTTTCACTAAAAATACTTATATTGATCACATTTTATCGAAAAGGGTACAAATAAACAGTCGAGTCACATTAACGTGCCCGCCTGTTAATAAGTGCTAGACGGGCTGGAAGAACTCGATGAAGTGTCGGAATTTGTTCACAAGGGTTTTGGACCATGCTGACTGTAGCAGTTGACAGTTGTTGGAGAGTGCGAGAAGGAGTATCCATAAAGCGAATAACCCGATAGAGGAGGTCCCATAGATGATCGATTGGGTTTAATTTCGGGGAATTTGGGGCTCAGGGAAGTATGATTCTAGCTGTATGAGATGTCACATTGTCGTGCTGGAAGATGCCATCATGCCCAGGAAAAACAATGTCCATGAGTAAGGTCAGCAAGAATCGATACTACTTAAATCAATTTATATTGCTATCCACACTGATGAGTAAACCCAGAGCATGACACGAAACCTTTCCCAGACCATAATGCTGCCTCCACCAGCTTGTTGCCGTCTATAAATGGTTGAAATGTGTTTGTTTTCTGACTTTTCTAGCCGTATGCGCCAATGTCCATCCTTGCGATGCAGCAAAAATCTTGATTCATCTGAGAAGGCAACCAGTGAATGTCCAGTGTCGGTACTGCCGTACAAATTCCAGCCTCTTCCGCCGATGCACAGTCGTTAGCATAGGGGTTGTCACCATCCGTCTACTGCGGAGCCCCATACGCACTAACGTTTGCTGAACTGTCATTCTGGACACACATGTAATAGCTGTCTGGGCAGTAAGTTGCTTAACTGTAGCACGTCGATTCGCCCGAAAGCACAGCCGTAGCCGCCTTTTCCCTCTTTCATCTAAGGTGTGTCCCAAAAATATAAAGGCATTAAGCTTTGGTTTGTTATTAGTTGTTGCAGATAATGTGCTTTTATTATAACATTCTTTTAACCAAAATACAAATAATATTTGTTCCACAATCGGTACTTAAATAATTTTAGCATACAATTAGGCCAGTAGCTTAGTGCCTTTATATTTTTGGGACACACCTTATGGCTCGTGGAGTACCACAATTTCCACGCCGCTTATTTTCTATAGACATTATCGCCAGGCGCGGTGCACTTTTACCACAGCAGCACGCGAATAGTTCACAAACTTCGCAGTTTCTGAAATGCTGCCACCTTTGGCCCGAAAGCCAATAATCATTCCTTTTTGTACTTCTGATAAATCGCTCCGTTTCTGCATTGCAACAATTGAAATGTTTTTTGAATGCCTACAACACACTTTATATACGCCCCCAATCTGCTGTTGACACATCATTTAGTGCCTCATTTATTTAGTGCCTTTTACGATTGATTATTTAGCGCTGTCATCGCAAATGTCACAAAAGTGTCAGTAATTTGACTCGACTGTTTACGAAATAATGAACTAAACATTTTTATACACAAATGAAATATGGAGGGTAGCAATATATTTTATTGATAAAAAATCCATCAACCAATGTTTACCATCGTTTATCGGTTCGGTCAAGGCGATGGAATGAATAGTTGCAAAATATTTGAAATTGAATAACAAGATATGGTATGCTAATACGATTGGTGAGGTATTGATTATTAGGAAGAAAAAAGTTAACAATAGCAAGCTATAAATCTAGTACATGATTAAAGAATGACGGTGATAAATAAAAGACAAGTTAATAAACACAACTTTGATACATAAAATATAAAATTATAAAAAATATATTTTGGAATATAGAATTATATAATTAAGCAAGTAATAAGTAATAGAAAATCAGAAAGAAAACATAAAACTTGGAATATATCGAAATTGTTCTTTATAGAGTTTTTGGGGGTTAATGAAACAGCTTTGAAGATTTCGATGCTTTCGAGGATACTAATTTTGAAATGACCCTTGGCAATACGGAGAACAGTCTCAACAATCAATACCTTATTGGTCTTGGTAAATCACTCATATTAACATATTTTGTCTTGTTATTCAATTTCAAATATTTTACAGCTATTAATTCCTTCACCTTTACAAAGACTGGAAAAGATGGCGAAACCGGTTGGTAACCTTTTTCATCAATAAAATGTTTTGCAAAACCTCCATATTTCATATATCCAATAGGGGAAAATATCTTCGCATTGGTACAGCTGCCATTTTTTGAGGGCAAGAGGAAGGCAATCCTATACTGCTACTCATCGAAGTGCGCCGTTTTTGCCCGACTTGTTATTGTATAACGATGGTAACGAGTTGTTGCGTTTTTGGATGTATTGTATAACAATGGGATAAGTTCAGAGCCATGGCAGCCATGGGTCTCGATGCCCTCAAAAGATGGCGGATATTCAATGTTTATGTTTTGATATTTCTCCCTATAGCGATACAAAGACCTCGTATTAAGTAAACCAGCTAAAGTAAATAAAAAACGAACAAGCAATGTTAAGGTTGATTGTTTTTTGAAATAAAACCAAAATTCCGTAATTCCATAATCGCATTTTTTAAAGAAGGGATCTATAACCATACGTAACACTTTAAAAATCATTGCACTCCAAACCAGTTTTACAGTTTTATTTTGTGGTCAGTAAGTTATGAAATCTATGAAAATACTAAAAAACTTGGATTGACACTAATGATTCTTACATCTCCGAAGTTGGCAGAAGTTTTTATAATTTACCTCATACATTACCTGTGCTTGCTTTTCTTTATTATTTGACGTTTTACTCACCACATATCTGGTAAAATCGGAAAGATGGCTAGACAATGATGAATCCTAAAAGAAATTAATAAGTATGCCAAGCTTCTTTCGCTCAATTACTTTTCAAGAAGGCATATCTAATTATACGGACTTTAATTTATGTAGGCCTGGCTTCAAAAGATTCGCCTACTTCAGTGTTTTTCCTTTGCATTTATAGTTAAATTATAAAATACCGAAAAATGAAAAAAGTTTCATTTCCTTTTATCAAAGACAAATTAACATTAACTATCAATAATTCAAGTTAGCAAATTCCCTGGAAAGTCGATAAAGTTATGATAAAAGTAAACAGAATTGTTTGCTTTCTCTTTAAATAAACTCAGGTTTTCATTAAGGGCCTGCGAGTTATAAACAAATAACCAAAAAAAAACAAAAACAAATAAGGATTGGTTTGAAATTTAACTTATTATCTTGCTTCTTTTTTCTGTGAATCCTTTTTAAAGAGTTTTTCAAAAATTAAAATCAGACTCGTTGACATATTTATTTAAATTAAAATTAAAACCTCCTGGTATATCCAACAATTTCTTTTATCTATTAATAAGTATCAACAAGACATCGACTTCAATTTAGTGTGCGCTGTTTTAGAATTCAAAAGATAAAAAGTGACTGCTACTTTAATTAATGAACAAAGCGAATTTTTAAGTGGAAAAACTATTCGTTTTTGATTGCGCTCTCTAATTGAAAAGTTGAAAGGCTTTCGAGACACTAATGAGTACCGGTGAATCGGAAATGAAAGAAAAAAAATTTAAAACTTCGTTTATTTTTCAGTGCAAATTGATTTGGACTTTATATTACAAATGGTCTATTTGAAAAAATAGATAGTTTGGCAAGTGCTTCTATGTACAAGGCAAATTTTAATTACTCTTTTCGCAAAGCTTGATTTTTTTTCTTTTAAAACAGAGGATAATCTTTTAAGAATGTAAATGCTCGTTTTATATCTAGTTTGATATATATATCAGTTTTTATATCTAAATCTTCAATTAACGTAGGCTGAAATTTATATGTACCATCTTACAAAAAATTATTCAAAAATAAAGCTAACCAATAGCTGATGACAAGGACATAAACATCTTTTTTAAATTCTATCGACTTTTAAATGTTGAACTAAAGCTTGTGCCTTCTGAACAGGTAGTTCATTATTTTTGGTTTATTGTTTAGCATTTAAACTGCTGATTGATTTATCAATCCAGGTTAATAACTTGCCTATATTAGTTTTCTTTATTATGTCAGTTTTCTCCATTGGTTTGCAAATCGACTGTGTAAATTTCGTAGCGATAAATTCCACAAATCCATTAAAGGTTCATGGGACTTACATTTAACTTAAAGGAATTTGTTAAATTACTTTTGCGCATACTCATTCGATCTAAGCTCTCTTTAATTACTTAAAGCAAATGCATTCGGTGCACAACTTCCATGTCTTAAGAACCAGCCATATACTTCAATGAGAATGAACATCAAAAAAAATTTCAAACAGATGATTGTACAAATAAAAAAAACTGAAAAAAATGATTAATTATATATTTCCCCGCACTTGATGACTTTCTTTCTCAATTCATTAATCAGTATCATTTATTTTGTAAAGGGTGCATCCCTGATGTCGTTGGTGAATTTGCTCTTTTTTATTCGGCCATCTTTCGGAGTTCTCTTTTGTTATTCAGGGGAGGCATTTCCTTTTCAATTTGTGTTAAGTCCCATTTAATTGTGTTTCATACGATGGCGTAATTGCGTAATTGTTTTGGAGGACGTGACACCAGACGTCGCTCACTCACACATCATTGGGAATTCTTCCAAGAAACAGGGAGCGACGAACAATTAAATGACATCCAACGAGTCCTTTTTTTCCTCACTAATTTCCACCGACTCTGTCGAGATTTTTTTATTATTTATTTAGATACGAAATATCGAAACGAAAGATCAATCAAGTAATTTCTTCATCTTTCTACAACAAGAAAAA
>JAHWFO010011832.1:73004-92878 GCA_023313115.1 Rhysida immarginata | reverse complement strand
TTTCGGTACTTGGCTATATCTTCTTTATGGTTTATTATACTTATTAATCCCCCTTGAAGCGTTAACGTTATTTCAAGTAAGCTTATAATGTAAAAAAATGTGAAAATAACAAACAGAGTGAGAGTATAATGTAAAAAATGTGAATATATTTAATATATAATGTGACATATTTAAGGACATTTCGCTGCATTCTGCATGTTAAGAGATCTGAACAAATTTTGGAAATCAAAGATTTTATTAAAAAACATGAGTAGACATTTCATATTTGCGGCAATGCCAATAACTATAGAATTGTATGAAGGCATGTCCTTACATGTAAAATCCATTTTTGGCTTTTACATTATTTGGATCATTCTTTGAGCGCAAACTGTTACACTGTCATACAGGTCGCTTAAAGTTATATATTTGAATTTAGCTTAACCCTTACGACATTTACATTTGCATTCGCACAGAAAATAAAAAACCGGTGCATATTTACAGATAACAAATTTTAAAATAAAAAACAAGTCAAAAAAGTTACTGGAAATTAACGGTTACTGGAAATACTCCTATTCTGATCGTACATATTATAGCTTTCACTTGAAAAAAAAACACATATTGTTTCATCTGATATATGTCAGTTATATTTATGTATCAAATAATATAAAACCACATAAGCATTTTATTTAATTTTAACATTTAAAAAAAAAATTATTCTGCAGGTCATTATGAATCCATGTATACAAATAAAGTAGAGAATTCAATATAAATAATATTTATATTTTTATTGTTTTATATTTTTTGATTGTCATGTTTTCTTTTTTAAAACCTTCATTAATTCAAAGAGATTAATTTAAATTTCTTTCACGTATTTAATTATTCTAAAATCAAAGGTTGCCACATTTGTTCCTAATTAGATTTATTCATTATGAAACATTTGTAGTTTAAAAATAAAGGAGGGGAATAAATCAGGGTTCATCGAGATTGTTGAAAAGTGCTAATGAACAGGTTTCAGGTCATTGATTAATCGGGACGAATGGATTCGATCCGTTACTAAAATGCTCATTACGTTAATGTTTCTCCCATAGAAAACGTGTAAATCACGTTATATACAACTAATTAACATGATGAAATCGGAAATGAAATTAATTAAAATCTAGGCACAAGGATAAAGCTGATCTACGTTTTAATTATAAATTTGATTACGTGCTAACTTTAGCAAAGAAAATTATAAAATCGTAGAAATAATAAGAACTTGGTGATAACAGCAATGTGTATCTTTTCCGGTTATGTCTTTAAATATTGTTGAAATTATTAGGTCAAGATGAATATGTATTTTCTAAAAAATTTGACGTCTGTTGCAGCCTATTTTTCTTGTCTAAACGATAGAAAATAGAGCTAGAGAGCAAGAAGAACAATGTTTTATGCCGAGGTGATCTGTTAAGCCGGTCGTAATTTAATGAGACGTAAATCGTTGCCTTTGCCAGTTGTCTCAGCCTTACGATCAGCTAAATTGTCACCTTGAGTGACAGATAGGAAACAATTTGTTGGCGACATTCCAATATTAGGACAACTCTTGCCTCAAATCGAACCGAGATTTCGTAATGAACCTATAAAACTTTGCTTTCCTTTCTGAACCGTAAACCTTCATTCGCTACTGCTGACACCCGTCAGTGTTTAATGTCATAACGGGTGTTTCTTTAACGCGTTTGCATTATCGCCAAATTCACTGGTGGACAAAGCTGACGTCAGGGATTTACAAATTGATCCAATAACAAAATTGTATGATAGGAATTGAACAATTATGACAGTCATGATGATAATAATACGATTTAATAAGCATGCAATAATTTGACCATATTGACATTATTCGGAAATACTGCTCACTGAAGCAATCGTTAGGGTATTAATAAAAACTGTCCAATACTGCATTCCCACAGATATTTGCATGAATGCTGTTCTAAATACTGCATTATATCAAATCGTAATCTTGCCAAAAGCATTTCCTGAAATCGAATGTCTGAATGTTGTTGATCTACTGTAATCCTTCATGTGAATATTCTAAATACTGAAAACATTATGATAACCTCCTAAATAGGTAGTATGAAGTCCAGTACAATAGCTGTATGGTGAAAGTTGATTCAGTAATGACTTTGAAGGAATTTACAAGCTGCTGCTGTACTGCAACCATGATGCTAGAATTTCCTGTAAATTATCAATAATCTTGCCCTTTTCTGTTGTAACTGTACAATAGAATGATTTCTCTCGGTAGATTTTCACCAGATTCTCCATCAACCATCCGCCAGTAAAAACGAAAGACGCAATTCATCTGAAAGGCGATTTCTTCTAATTTTCAATGATTCAATAGTTTCGTTTAGATGCAAACTTGCCATAAATAGCCATATTGCTCAGAGCATGTTTATTTTGAGCAGACGCTAGTTCCATCGATCAATACTGACATTTCAGTGTCTCAGTTATGGCGCCTACCATTATCCGGTTTATGGCATTCTTGGAATACTTTGACCATGACACCACCAATGTACAGAAGCAGCAGTTTCTGCAATGCTTCTGGCAACGGTTCAATTGGAAGACATCAATTAGCCCCTTTCTCGAACTTTTTTAGATCACATTTTTTCCCTATTTTCACTTGCAACTATTTCCAATATGCGCACCTTTTCATATTCTGTCTATCAATCAACAGCTTAAAAGCTATACCATGTGGTGATTTGGAACAAAAAAAATATAAAAGCCAAAAAAATTGGACGATGATCTCTCAGACCTTATCGGCAATATTTTTTGCGCTCGTTAGCTAATGCATGAATTTGCCTTTTCCTTGCATGGTTTCTCTGAGAAGCCTTAGCTAATGTTCGAGCTAATAATGGAGTGCATTATTCTAACGGTATGTTTCTAGGACCTTAAAACTTTTACTCTGCACTTATTTTGATCACTTTTTGAGAAATGATAGCAGTTCTACGTTCTCTCCGAACATCAAGAACTTCTGTCCAAATCTTCAGTTCCAAAAAGAACAAAATTATGTCCAGAGTGATACAGAAATGTCTTTACCAATGATAACATTATAATGATTTTTCAATTGAAAAATCATTACCTATGCGTGGAGACGTATCTCCAGTTAATAATTATTATTATAACATTATAAATTTTAACAAGCTTCGATTAAAAAAATTCAATTGCTATAATGCTAAAGCAAAGATTCCTTGGATTAGACACTTTGGTATAATTTGCATTATAATTTCTTCTTTACTTCCATACATTTTGTTTAATATGGCAGTAGCAAAGCGAAACGCATAAGGCATCTGCAGTCAGTGTGCGTTTTTACTAGGTAACCACAAAAGTTCTTGCCGTTTTTAAGTCCGGAAAACAAAATGACGTACACAAAAAGTAGCGTATCGCTAGTCCCCAAAATAATCCCCATTGGTATCTAGCACCTTCTGCACAACTTGTCTCCAGTTGATCAATCCCCTGGCTATAAAACTTGCCGGTCTTGGACTCAAAGAAGTCCGTGAGTGCCTTTCGCAGGTCTGTATCATTGGTGTAGGATTTTCCACGAAGATGGTTGGCCAGAGAATGGAAAAGGTGATAATTCGTTGGAGCAAGATCTGGTGAGTAAGGTGGATGACACAAAGTTTCCCAGCCAAGCACATGTGGCCAGGCATTGTCATGAAGGAAGAGTACCCCTTTGCGATTCATCAATGCTGGCTCCTTCTGCTGCAATGGCTGTTGCGCACGTTCCAACTGCTGGGAGTACCGGTCCCCAGTGATGGTTTGGCCAGTTGATAGCAGCTCGTAGTGAACCATTTGGCGTCTAGTCCACCAGACACACTAGACTACGGGGTTCATCAGAAATGGCAAATTCTCCCGACCTGAATTTCTGGCAGAACCAATGCCTAGCGGTGCGTTCATTCACAGCATCATCCCCAAATGCAAGACACATTCGGCGACTTGATGTTGCTCCTGACAAGCCCACCTTGAAGTCATAAAGCAAACAACACCTAACCAACTCCTTCGATACCTCCATTTGTCTTCACTTCTGCACGAGATGTTATTGAGGTGAATGCCCAACAGCCCTGTATTTATACAGGCTAACCTTCCTGTTCCCCCCTGACAGATTTTGCACTATCCTTCCTCACTGTACACTCATTTGCATATCTTCTATCACTTCCTTTTATGGCAACATAAAAACAGCAAGAACTTTTATGGTTACCTAGAATTAAAGAACTACAATATTAATTCCGAAATATTGTACTTATTAATCCGCTAAATCGAAGATAAACTGTTTATCACCTTGAGAAATGAAGCAGAGAGCATTTTAGATAGACTGAAACATTAATCGGTAGGTTTAATCGGTAAAGTGGTTTCTTCGCAGGCAAAGACCATCGATTGAAAACCTGATCATGGGCATAGCCAAAGGGGAGGCGAGGCGGACCGCTCCCTCCGCCTCCCACTTGCTACGTTCCTAAATGGAGCTGGTATTTAACACGTAATTTTCTCACATACAAATTTGACTAGCCCACCCCCCCCCCCCCCCCTTATATTCCGGCTACGTCCATGAACCTGATAAATAAGTTAGTTAAAGTGCAATCGTCTTATGTAAATTTTGCTGTATAATGCATTTTTTTTCTTTAAAAAATACATGTAAAAATAGTGAGGATGGGAAGTAATGTTCAGGAAGTCTTCTCATGTAATAATGCTGAGATGATTGATTACAAACTTCTGTTCAGATTATTTATGACTGCTAGCAAAAGTTTTCACATGTTATGAATAAACTAGAGTGACTCGGAAATGCTGTTTCAATTTTTATTTTCAGTTGTAGCACTTCATTTTTCAAGAAACGAAGGGTAAAGAAGATAAATTATAAATAATGCCGAAAGCATTCTTCTAATGGCAAAAAAGATGTCATTTCTTTTTTTTTTCATTTGAATTATTTTGAGAAATTCCTTGAACAATTTTTAAAAGAATCGTGAAAACATTATGATTGATGACTTTGAAATTTTCCTTTTCTGACAGGGTTACACGTCACCTACTCAAATCAATAAATTAATTTTTAATCTCGTAAAAAGTTTAAAAACGTGATGTTTAAATTCAGTAGATTTAAAACAAAAGTTTAGGACATGGCTAATTTTTTTTTAGAAGAGTTGCTATGAAAAAAATTTGCTCCATTTCGAATTACATATAATCTTTAAGGCAAAGTTTAAAGTAAACGATTATGTACGTCATAGTAAATTTATGATGCCAATCATTGAAAGCCAAGAGATTAGTTAAATGAATTACATGAACTTTAATATTACATGAAAGCTTGGATTCTGGTCATAATTAAAATGGGGAACATTGCTAACACGAATGAAATTGATCCACATCAGGCAATACTTAATGCAGGTCTTCAAGTAATAATAGAAAAAAAAAATCGAGGTTATAATGCTCAATCACCTTCCACTAAGTTATTATCACTGTGATATTTCAACAACTCTAAATTAAATAATTTACTGAACTGGCCAAAATTATAATCATGTGATCACGTTAAATTAAGTATTGATATTTAAAATCTTTTTTTTTTATGAATGCGAAGTGTTCACTATTTTTCATCCATGACTGAACTAATTAAGAAAAATCTTATCAATTTATTGCTTTGAATAAGCGAGCAAAATTTTAAATGAAAAAAGATTTTGGAAGGCCAGCATTTCTTTGCTTTGAATCCCCGAAAATCATTATGAAAGCAAAGGGACATTAGGAGTGGAAGGAAAAATTGAAAGCAAAAGACAAAACAGAAGGAAAAAGTGGTTCCATCTGGCAACAAACCCAAATCATGTCATTTGAGCTGCGGAACAGATGTTGATAATGGGAACCGATGAATAAAAAAAATGCTCCAGAAGGAAAATGAAAAAAAAATTTATTAATAAAAAAAAGGAAAAAAAAAATGGTCCACCTCTCAAAACATTCACTTGAAATATATTAGAAAAGGATATGATGTAACAAATGTAAGAAGCAGTTGCATCTTACAGGAAGCTGTGGAAATGGCTTTCTACAAGTGGAACCTCAGGTGGTTTATTTATCTTAAATGTACCCTTTTAAAAATAGTCTCTTTATTAATATTTCCTTAAGAATGGATAAAAAGTTTATAAATAATGTAGACAGAAAAATTCAAGTACATTCTTCAAAAATGATGATGTGATATTTTCCAATAATAAAAATGTACAGATGGAATGTACTTTAAGTTCGAAGAAAGTAAATTTAATCATTCGGATGTAAAAAATTCATGATGACTTTTTGTAGATCCAAACCGTTGACTTTTTTCCGGAGGAATAACTCACTCTTACAAGGAGACTTTACGTTGTGGTACCAGTCGATTTGCACAATTTTTATATAGTAATAGGTCTTAATATAAGATTCAACAGGATAAAATGGAGAAGACACACTACTCCAGCGTTTTGCAAATAGTTGCTTTGCAAGTATTTCGAGCTCATTATAAGCTATTGAAATTAACCATTTCGTCGAAGAGTGTGTGGCGTAACAGCAGCATCTCAGACGTGGTTTCGAACTTCGACTCAAGATGACAATTTTTTTTCTACAATAAAATGGAATTATATTACGCAAAATAAATTTACATAACACTTATTAATATTATAATATAAAACAAAGTGTGGATATAACAACAATAACAATACAAAGAAATAACTCTTTAGCCACAACAAGGTAATACAAAAAAAAAGAACAATAATACAAAACAAAAAATAAAACTCTTTTCTTCTTTTGTATTACCTTGTTGCGGCTAAAGAGTTATTTCTTTGTATTATTAACGAATTAATATATTTTATTTTTTTATATCTACCCTATTTATATTTTATATTTGTCTATCTCCATAATGGAATATGATCATACACGTTTTACCAAAACTGAAAAACAAATTTAACTTAAAATCTAATAAAAAGTTTTGATGTAAGAATACACATATGCTTTAAAAACTTTCAAAATAGAATCTTCTTTGCAACAACCGGAGTGTGAAATTAATCTCTTCACAGTGAAAAATCAAAATTACTGTTAAAAGATACAATTGTACATTTTCAGCAATTGCTTCTCGAAAATAATCTTGTGGCAGAAGAATCATCTGCGACAATTTCCTCCGAGTCAATGCAAATAGGCTAGGAGATATTTGAATACATCGTTGAAATGTTATGCAATAGGATGTTTGAAACTGAAGAATTAATTTTACAAGTACTTGACGAAAAATGTCATCAATTTCACGAGGCAGAGAAGGAACGAGACGAACGAAGCAAATCAACTGACAATTGTGAAGAAATGAAGCCGAAATTGTCAAAGTCGTCAACATGGCCAAGCAGCCCCCAACATGGAAATAAAGAAAATAATGGTTAAGGTGTTTACGGTCCTAAAATAAAGATAGCTATCGACGAATGTTGTAAAATATATAACAGTGTGGCAATAACATGTTCGAAGTCTGGAAAACTAACGACCTCTGATGATGTTTAAGAGGGCCGAATAAATGGAAGTCGCTTGGAGCAAGGTCAGGGCTATACGGAAGATGCTCGAGGACTTTCTCAGCATCTCAGTTGTCATGATGGCAGTAAGAGGATGTTTACAGTCATCTGGAATTACGAGGGCATATTGCTTATCATATAGCTCTGACTTTGCTCCTCACGATTTCCATTTGAATGGAAGAAAATACAAATAGACCAAGTCCACTTTCAAAAAACTGTGGATAAACACTAATTGTAGACCAACATCAAATTTTAGGACAAGAAAAATTATATTTTCGAGATAAAACAACATATATTTCTTTTGGTAAATCACAATTCCTCATTTTTTAAAAAATAAAATAACAGCTTAAATTCTTAATGAATGTTAAAATGCGACTTGGTCTACTTGTATTTCAGCCATCCATTTGCTCGGTCCTCTTAACATCATCTTTCGGCCGACGATGAAACTGTACAAAACGGAAGTCATCGCCTAGTTCAGACAGCAGCCCAAAGAATTTTATCTTACTGGTTTTGAGGGGCTCGTGAAACGATATGTAGAGAGATTATGCGGAGAAATAGAAGTAGTTTTCAAATCAGTACTCGTATTTGTTTCATTTCTATATCTATTTGTAAGTTACTTACTGACTTCCTCTCGTATGTAAACATACTTACGTTTTCTTGTTAAAAGTTTGCAGATCTATTAATAATCCTATTGTCATTCAGAGAAATTCATATATGACTAAAATATTAAAAATGATATTATTTATTAAAAAATTCATTTCATTTTTTCACAGAAGAATCGTAGCATCGTGAGATGCCAATTTAATAGATACACTGTAAGAAATCTTAGAAAGCAGGTGCTCAAGTTGCCAAGATTATTACAATGATAAGGTTACGATTTTATTGAATAAGATTATTAAAGGGAAATTAAAATTCTTATATAATTACTAGAAAAAAAACAGAAGAAATTCAGAAAAGACGGATATTAAACTGAAAGGAAATATAAAATTAAGAATTTCTGCATTCAGTCAATAAAACAAATTGATTATATTCCATATATTGGGTTGTTTCATAATTATGGACCGATACAGTTAAGGCAAAAAATCGAAGAAAAAGCGGCATATACAGTTCAGTGTCAACCTTCTCGTATCACCAGCGACGACATTTAGATATCTAGGTTCCACACGAATTCACCAAACTGCAGCAGATACAGCGTCTGTAAGCATGCATTTCCCTCCAAAGACGTGAGGATAGCGCTCCCTTTCTGGAACGAATCCTTATGGTTGATAAAAAAAAAATGGGTGCTTTATGACAACAGAAAATGAACAGCTGATAAGCTCAATAAAGGGGAACAACCAAAATAAATGCCCAAACTTTCATGACGATTCACAACCACATGTGACTATTGGAAGTATGCAGAAAATAAACGCCCTATGGGGTAGGAGATCTTCCCTCACCGTAAATATTTACCAGACCAGCTCCATCAAACATTCACATGTTTCGTCATGTGGACTACTTTTTGAGAGGCAAACGTTTCGCTAACCAGGAAGTGGCGATTGTGTCGTCAATTATTTCTTAAACCATTGTGATGCAAACTTCTATCACCGCGGCATGTTTGTACTGAAATCACATTAGCCATCCTCTATCATCGCAAACCAACATATTTGAATTCTATTCAAATCAGTTTAGACGTCTGTCAGCGTGTTAAAGAACTCGAATCATCATCTCAGTCGGGAATGGCGTTATTCCGGAGAACCACGGAAGGCTTGGTTAGCGACGAATTCACTTCAATAGCGAGGAATTCGGCTTTTGCTTTGGATCGAGTGACCATCACATTAGCATTTAGCATAAAGGTAGAGTAAGCAGCGCTCATAATCGCACTATGTTATTGAGAAGAATCCATCTAGTGTAATGATGTAGAAAGTAATTTCATATGACGACTAGTCCCATTTAATTATGTGGTACGAAGAGACGATGATGTTACTGTGACAATTTCAGCGAGTCCTGTGAACCTTAATATTTCCTTTCCTGTCACGTTTTCGTTGTGATATGATAATACTGAAAATGTGTATTGTTGACAGATCGTCCAGATTCCAGGAATCTATAATGTTAACACATCTTTTTTGTCTAGCTACTCACACCGAACTCTTTCTATCGAGCTTGTAGAACATATTCACAGAGTGGCCGCAAAGACGATCTAACACCAGGAATCTACAGCAGGACTTGAATAAAATAAGAGTTTTGTAATCTGTAATCTTTTGTTAAGAACTCCGCAGTAAGAAGGTTCCTTTGCCTCTGATATTAAAATTTTCATTTCAGTAGGATGCTTGCGCTGGACTATTTTAAAATTGCGTTTACTTATAAAATGTATATTCATTTATAACTCAATGCGTATGTTGAGCTCTCCAACAATTTAAATGCTGCAATGATAATTCTGCCTAAAGCTAGAAAACTCGTTCTCGCTAGACTTATTCAATAAATTAGTGCGACTTTGTTTGTACTTCTTCCGTCTATAATTCAGAGCCGAAACATGTATAGATATGAACTGATTGACATAAATGAACTGCCACTTTATCGATTATGGAGATCATCTACGCATGTGTTGCTATTAAAGAGCATAATTCAGAAAGACTATAGAATAATAAGGAATTTCCTAAAATAATTTGATATACGGGTCCAAATGTGAATGAAAAGAATATTAATATTTCCAGTCTTATAGAATAACTAGAAATTCTGTAAAACAATTGCCATTTTAAAGTACACTATAGGAATTTAATAGATGCTTTTCTCAAAAACATATTTATTGCGGGATCGATCAAAGTTTAATGGTTGAAAAAACAACACACAGGCAATCAAAATAGTTGTGGGGAAAAAGATTTTTCATTCTTGACCTGATTCAAAAACATGTATTTTAATAAACGCGTATTGTATGTTTTTCTTTTTTCCCCAGTTTCTATTTAGATATGTAAAAGTTCCTTTTTACCTAAATAAGATTTTTTACAGCAATATATCAGTTTCTTCTTTAACTTAAATCCTTAATACCTAAAGAAAATAACCAAACGAGAAAATCTCAGCTTGTATTCTGCCCAATCCGAATTTTCCAACTCACTTCTTTCTTTTTTTTTCCTTCGCTAGAGAAATAAGAGATCAACCAAGTATTTCTTTCTATCAGCTTCAATTTCCATCCGACAGCGAGAACGAAGAGGAGGAGCAACAAAAAAGTTTTTTTTTTCCTCAACGGGATTCGAATAAAACCAGCTTTTATCCCCTCGTTTACCATTCCGTCTCTTTAAAGTTTTTCACGAAAAACGGTGACATTCCTCAATCTCAATCGTCTTTATGTTTTGACAATGCCATCTTTTTTCTCCCTCCCTTCTTTTTTATCACAAGAAACAGTGTTTTTCAAAATAATAAATTACTTTATCTTGTAAGACATGCAAAAAGAAAACTGACATCGCATTTGTTAAAATTCTAAATCTTTCCTTTGTGCAGAAAAACAAGTAAAAACCGAACGACTGACTGTTCGTTTCCTTCATTTATTGCTAGAATGAAACTGACAAAATATATGTAAATACAGCGAATGAAATGGATGTTACACGCGAATGAGTCAAAAATAAAGCTTAATTTAACGATAAAAATTAATGGCAATATTGTTGCTTACTTTTTTTAATGTGAAAAATAGATTATACTAAAACCATGAATACGATCTGTTAATGATACAAAACTAGCTACGGTTTTCCAAGAGTAATAAAACTATCGAGATATTAAATCATAAATAAGATGAAATAAATCTCTTATGTAATCTTTGTTCAAATAAAAGAGTTAAGGTAAGCTTATAACTCCATAAATAATTGAGACTTGGAAATAATTGAGACTTTACTTATATTAGAACCTACAGATTCGTTAAACTAAGAGACATTTTAAACATTATTTTGGTTCTCAAAGGTATTTTGTAAAAGTCGCTCTCTTCAGTAATAGATGTAGAAACGGGTTCCACTTTTAAACGCGAACACAGACATCGAAATCTCCAAGAAACATCGGTTTGACAGAATAAAGCTTCGGTTTCATCGGGAAATCAGGGAAAGGAGAGGAAACTCTGAGCGCCGTCAACCCGTCAACGGGAGAACAACCAGAGATCGTATCGTTTCGAACCAAATGTCTCTGGCAAAACACACAACATGCAAATTCGATCCTCCTCTAACACTTACACGGAACCGGAGAGATATCTCGGACTACGCTTCCGAGATAAACCCGAAATCGAATTGGATGAGTTACTGGTGCACGCGAAAAGGAATGACAGCAACAGACGAACGTCGAACGAGACAAACACAGGATAAAGAGAATCAACGATCGACGAAACACTGCTAACCATCGCGTATGCAATCTCGATATTTTTTTCCGACACAAAAAAATAGCTAATATAATTTTTTTCTGAGAGAAATCTATAAATAGGATATTTTAAGCATATACAAGGTCTAAATAAAAAAACTTATTCGCTCCTGCTTCATATTTGCTTAAAAAACGAAATCGGATGTGAACAATTTTTAATAGGAATTCCTGACAAAAAATTCATTATCATCAACAATAAAGTAAAACGTTGAAAGAATAACACGCATAATGGAAAGAAGACGCACATCAAAGCTAAAATTCGCTTAACATTAAGCTAAGTGCATTTTATGTGTTTGCCTAGTGTATTCTATTTGATAAGATAAAAATTTCAAGACTCTATACAGAAAGCTGAAAATAAGCTCAAGTTGACCCTCTTAAAGTTGAAAGTTGTAAGGTGAGGTGGAAAGATGTAAGGTGAGTAGACTGGTTTTGTAAAGTTGAACATTAAATACAATCAATCTCTAACCGAAGTAAATTTCAAATT
The DNA here is from genome assembly GCA_023313115.1 of Rhysida immarginata. NCBI lineage: Eukaryota > Metazoa > Arthropoda > Chilopoda > Scolopendromorpha > Scolopendridae > Rhysida > Rhysida immarginata. Next base: position 80,539 of record JAHWFO010011832.1, on the reverse strand, counting down.
AACGTTGAAGTGATTAAGGTTTTAATTTTAATGTAAATAATTTTAATGAAAATTTAGTCAAATTATGGGTGCCCCAAATTATAACCTAAATAGAGGGTGACCCATTTTAAAGTTTTCCCCTAAAGAATCTCGTAAACATCACATAAGCTTAGGATCGAAAAAAAGTTCCGAATGAATGGGGAAGGTGGGGGGGGGGGGTCTATTTTAGTACCATTCGATTGCTCCATCCGAGACAAATAAACTTTCATTCCATGTGTTGTTTCAAATAAACTTTCAAATAAACTTTTTTCGATCCCATGTGTTGTTTTCGAGATATTTCAGGGGAAACTTTAAATGGGTCACCCTGTATATAAAGATGAGTGTTTGTTTGTTTCTTATACGAATCCACAGTTTTATTCCCATCTTGATGAAATTTTGCACACTTGATCTTCAAAGCAAAAGAAAAATTAATGTCTACATGAGATTTCGAAAAAAAAAATTAGCGATAATAATCGATATTTATTAGGAGAGCATACTATTAGGAGGTATCTCACCAACAATATTCACGGACCAACAATATAATTCATGGCCAACAATGCAAGGAAAAGTTAGTGTAACAAGATAATTTTTTCGTGTTCGTATGTTAGTGTAATTAAGGCAATGGTTTATGAAATTAATGCTTGCCTTAAGGCTTTATGTTCTAAGTGGGGGTATAGAAGGATGTGTGGAGTTTAGAAATGATCTAACCATTGGTATAGCCCAGGGATACTGCGGTCTCAGAGAATAAAATTTAGTATTACTGAAAACAAACTTGGGTTATTTAACTTCTTGACATTGTTCATATTATCTACAACTCTGATTATCCCGGGCTCTGCCAACACCTCCTAGAAAGAAAGCCTGTGCACTGAAAATTCATACATTGTTACATGATCATAAGAAGTCATAATTTAGGGCTTATTATTGGTAGAAATACGATTCACAATGCCTTTTTATGATGATGTATGAAATTTCAGTGCACGTGCATGTACATGCTTTCTTTATAGGAGGTGTTGGCTCTGCCGGGTGTCTCTGTGCCACGTAAAAATGAGAGCAAGGGTTTTTTAAGTAAAAAGCAGAGTTTGCGTAAATTATTCAAATTTAATTTTACCACAAAAAAACTAACAAATGAAATTAGTTTACAATATTTAAATTAAAATTGGAAACTTTTGCTACAGTCAAGAATAATTGATCTGTATTCTAAAGGGAACTGTCGTGTAACCCTTTTCTGATTTTGGGAAGAACACTGGAACCCAAATTGAACTGCTTGGCAAATACAGCAACGAGGCGAGTTCGATTCCAAAGGCATAACAAGAAGGACACATACGAGCATAAATGTTGAAATCATCTATTACCACTAAATCTAGCAAATAGAGAGTCTTACTACAATAGCTGCTATGATCAGCTAACCTAACCGCGCTGCTCACCGAGGGCGATAATCGTAACCATTGCAGCTGTAGAATACTCGTAGGAGTTTCCTCAGATCCCGCTCCTGGAAAATGGAAGCTGCTTTCTGCTAACTGGTCGCTTCTCATAGACAGATGTATGCCCTTGGATCATCGAGAGTTGAAACATCCGCTTGGATTGTTTTTAAGAGGTGGCTACTGGAACACACTTAAAGTTTGTATGTGTAATTATGAATGAAACTGCATGCCTCCTATCTTGCTTCTCCTTGGCATGAAGACTGACACTCGCTTCCCAATTATCCGTACAATTGACGTATGGGTCTGGTCGAATACTCGTGGCAGAAGCAGCATACAGTTCCGCTTGCAGTGGAGTATCAACTGCACCGGAGACGGGCTCAGCCTTGATATCATTAATTGTACTTAAATTTGTTTGCGTTACCTGATCTTCAGAGGACTCGATTTGTACCAGGTCGGGGGCATCGGCTAAGTTCACTCGAGCGATTTTCAGTTCTCCACCTGGACCTTGCCAAAAACTTTGTCCTTCCCATTTTCTGTAGGCGAGATATCCAACAAACAAAGGCTGTGGTTTGTCCTTCGACGATCTCTCGTACTGCTTCGGAAAATTGAAGTATCTCGATTAATTTTAAAGTTCAAAGCATGCCTTCGATGACATCCTTGACGAAATTCCGAATCGGCATCTTGGTCCTGGCTCCTTGATTTGGTGTCGGTGAGACTCTGAGAACTTTCTAAAGATTTTCTCCCGAGCTTCACCTTATATCTGGAAATCGGCTGCTCGCTCTTTGGTTTGCTTGGCTTGGATTTTTGCATAACAATGAACGCACAGCACGATTTTCATTCGATAAAGAATGCCCTTATTGGCTTGTTCGCTTTTAACTGTTTTCTTTGCAAAATTGCGATCGAAGCTTCTTGTCGTCTGCTTCCTAAATGTGGCGTTCCCATTAAACGCCATGACACTTATTTTATTTATAATTTTTTTTTTGTAAATATAGAAATTTTTAAATTAAATTCCGTGAACATTAATTTGAACACTGATCAAAATTCGGGTTCATTCTGCTTCATTTATCTCAGTGTTTCTCAACTGTCGGTCCGCGGAAAAACTTTACCGATCCACAAAAAATAAATATCTTAATTTAATACAATAGTAAATAACTGGTCCAAAAATAATAATATGGTAGTGTTTATTAGTATAGCCAACGCGTTTAGAAGCATAACTATCTTCAGGGCAGGAAACGACTGCCCATATGAAGAATTCCTGAATTTTCAATGCAACTATATCTACTTTAGCGCGGCTCTGATATCACACAGATAATTTATTATAATTATTACTAGTCTACATAATTAAATATTATTGTTGTGAAGTACTGATTTACATGATTATATGTCGACTCAATTCTGTTGAATCATTGTCGAGCATTTACGTTTTAACTAGTTATTCATATTAACTTTAAACTAGCATTTCTTTGTAAAAAAAGTTTTGGTATATTAATGCAATTTATACATACTTAATCAATCAATGTAAAGGCTTTTGCTAGAAAACGATGACAACGATGCATAAAGGAAATCTTGAAAGAATGCCAATGAGGCAAAGTTGACCTTTAGGAACTGCGAGCACTGCATGCACTGCAAAGAAGCATCCCTCAAAGACACCCAAATGAACAACTCATTCATAGCAACTGTTTCGTATCCGCCCTGCAGTGAAGCATCACTTAAAGACGCCACTGTTGACCCATAATTTCGCAGCATTTTACTAAGTTATTAATTACTATTAGAAATTAATAAAATTTATTTTAATTCGTAAATATTTAACAATAATCAGTTAATTTTATTGAAACGCTTAGTATAAGAATTTATAAAATTATTACTAATTAATAAGTGATTTAAACATTTGACGTATTAAAAAAATTACTAAATTGCAAAAAAATTTGGTTGAGTGGGTCTTGTATCACATAAATGAATTCTGTATATACACTGTCGCGATCTATATATCTAAGATAATACTAGGTCGCGATCTGTTTGATTTTGATTTGTTTGAAGTAGGATCCTGCAAAAACCCCACCGGTCAAAACTCCTAGAGTAATAGCACAAATGAGGACATATCCCAGAAATAAACCTTAATTTTTATCTGATTTTTTATAATTTATACATTATTTTATCGAATTATTTGAAAAGTATCTGGGTTTTTTATCGAATTTACTAGAGTTTTTTTTGCGTATTTGGATTGGATATTAGTAACTGTTTTGCCCAGTATTTCGGTGAAACTGTCTCTACTTCTTTCAACACATTCTCGGAGAACTGTCTACCTATTGTCCCCCTATTGATAACCTCATCTTAACGGCGTTCACTGATAGAGATGTTGCCTACGGCATTAATAGATTACGGGCCAAGCCTTGCAATTCTCCGACAGAGGTTCCTTCCTTTATTCTCAAAGGCCTTCGAGATGTCATAATTATTCCTCTTAGGCGCTTCTTTGATTTCTGTCTAAAAGCTGGCCACTATCCTAAAATAAGGAAGAATGCGGTTGTGGTTCCTGCCTTTAAGGGTGGTTCTCCCAAACGGACTGACATTGCTAGCTAAAGGCCGATCTCTATCCTTCCACCCACTGCCAAAGTCTTTGACAACATCATTCATAAATATCTTCTACAACATGTCCTTCCTCATCTTTCTGCGTGTTAACATGGTTTCATTCCCCGACGTTCCGTTGTGAGCAATCTTGTATCTCTCACCACTCATGCTCATGATGCTTGACGTGGTCTACTTTGATATGCAAAAGAGGTTGGACTCTGTCAATCATGAGTTACTAATTAAAAAATTGCGTGCGTATGGGATTGTTGATGGACTCTTTCGGATAATGCGCTCTTTCCTGTTGGATCGACATTTTGTTGTATCTATACGACATCATTCATCATTGCCCTATAGGCCTCACTCTGGTGTTCCACAGGGTTCTGTCCTAGGGCCTTTATTATTTGTTATCTTCACTGCTGACCTCCCCGAGGTGATTAGAAACTCCTATATATTGATGTATACATATGATGTGAAACTTTTTGCTAACATAATAATTGTCTTAATGCTCACTTGCTTCAGCAGGAAGTTTATAGTATATGTCATTAGTGTGAGCAGAATTATCTTGCAATTAATGCAACCAAATGTGACAAAAAAGACCAATTGTTACAGCGAAATAAACCTCGCTATAACAAAACACGTGTCTTCAGGAGGAGAAGGCTTCCCGAGAATCAACGCGGCGAAAGCGGAGCGGGAGATTCGATTGTAGAGAAGTGGAGAGGCGACAGGGGACGAGACAGTAAAAAAGGAGAGCGAGCGCCGGAGTCAGGGGATTCTTGGAAATATCTCGGGCCGAAGAACGAACGGCGGAGACGACAGGTGTTCGAGCGGCGTAGGGTTAATGCGAGCTGCGGAGGCATTAACGTTCCGGAGCACGGAGACAGTCATTGGAATTCTACCGAAGTGTCGTCGGCTGTACGTCGGGGAAAGCAACCCATGCGAGCGCCGAAGATAGGCTCGTCCGCCGGTGAGAGGAGCGAGGCGTCGAGCAATGCAGCGAACGTCGCCGTTATTCCTCGAACGAAATTGTCGCCCGTCAACCTATTGTATCTGACTAGGTTCGAGTTAGAAATGTGGCACGAGAGCCGGATTTATGAAGACAACGCAACCGTCATTTGTTGTGAGCGAGTTCGCCTTCTCGGAGTTCTCCCCCGGGGATTGACAGCGTACGTGCGAGATGGCGTCGGCAGAGTGGTGGCTCGTTCATGATTAGTGTCGTCCAGTGCGTTGGCCCGGATTCATTCTGCATTTAAGCAGTGAGTACTGGTTTTATTTTGTAAAGAAATTTTATCATGTAAAGGTTTTGTGCGTGCCGTCTAAAATTCAGAAAAGGCCTATCGTTGAAGAGGTCGTTTGGCCGTAAAATTTCATTGTGAGTGTCGCCGTTTATCTATTTTGAATCCGTTGTTTAAATCGTTTATTTTCAAGAGTGTGTGTGTTCCTGAAATTATGTCATTTTATCTTTTGCTACGAATGTTACTGGTGTCTTTTGATTGCGAAGGAGGATTTGTCGTGTTATGTTTTTAATGCCTTCAGTTATAATTAATAGCTATTGTTAAAATATTGTTTCCTCCATTTACAGGCATTCCATAAATTTTAGTAGCATTCTGTGACTTTGTGACTGACCTACCTATTAAGACGGAATTTTATATTTCAAATCTGTGCTTTACGTATGTGGCAATTTTTGACTGTATAAACTTTTATTGGTGGATAAAGCTAAGCGTAAGCTTAGTTCTGGACTTATCAAGAGTTACTACTTTGACTGTGTTTTTTTTTTGTCTTGTATTTGAAGTCAATTTAATGAGATATAAGAATAATTTAACTTTAGTTTAAATGAGGCTATATGAAGGCAAGGTATTTTTAGGAGAGTGATTCCTTGATTTTTTTTTTTTTTTGCTTTAAGAAATTTGCCTTGGGTAATAGCCTGTGTGTTTTTTTTTTGTATGCCAATTTCTTTATTGAAATGTAAGACAATGCTTGTTTTCAATTAGAGCAAGATAGGAATAATTGGGTTTTTTTTTTATGCTCAATTACAGAATTGTGAATTTGAATTGCATCTTTAGTTTTATTTGACATTTGTCTTTTTACATTACTGTTTTTCTTTGTTATAAATTAATTAATATTTTTTTTTTCTTTGGCTGAAAGAATTTGGTGAATTAAATATATTTAGCACGTACTTACAACGTAGTGTTTTTCTTACTTAGTGTCTCGTTTCTGCGTTTAAGCTTAACTATTATTCCACTGCGCTAATTGGCACGTGACACCAATTTTATCGAGTTCTCCTAGCAAGCTCTAATTTTATGCAAGCTCTGTGTCCGTGATCTTGGCGTAATCGTTGATAGCACAGTTTCCTATAATTCCCATGTTGACTGTTCGTCTGAAGGCTTACAGAACGCTTGGTACCATTGTGCGCAATGGAGCCGATTTTCGGTGCCCTTCTACATTTGTTCGGCTCTATCGGAGTCTAGTTTTACCCATTTTGTCCTACTGTGCTGTTTTATAGAATGGGCGTTCAAATATGCAGTCTTGTAAACTGGATACAGTGCAAAATGTTTTTCTCCGGTTTATGAAGCGGAAATTCCCGAATTTTGATGTACCTTCAGATCTGTGTGCACTTTCAGACATTAGATGAAGATTGATTTTGCCTTTCTTAAGAATGTTTTAGTAGGGAAGATGGATGCTCCGTACCTTCTCGAGTCCTCTTTCATCCGAGTACCGTCTCATACTACGAGGAAGCCGGTTGAAGCTTTGGCCTCCTATTAAACTCAAGAGAAGAATTTCGTCGGGATACAATGTTCAGAATTCAAAACTATACAATGAGAATTCTGATGTCAGTGATTTATTTAATTAATTTTCCTCGTCATTTTACTATCCTGTCTTTGTGATTATGGTTGTATTTATTGTTATTTTGTAATTCTCATTCTATTTGCTCGATATTGTAGTTCCGTGTTGGCTTGAATTAGCTGTGTGAACACAGTACATGAACTGAATTAAATTGAATTGAATTATTATTATTATTATTATTATTATTATTATTATTTCTGTTAATCTGTATACATAAAATTGTGTTTTTCTGTGTTTTATTGTCCTTTTTTTTAATTACGTTACTTCCCTTTTACTTGTATCTTAAATAACCCCATTTTGGGCCTTTTGCCTGTTGGGGGGCAAAATAGCGGCTTGGACTTTCATTTTATTTGGTGGATTATTCCCTGTTATTGTTACCTATTATTATTATTATTATTATTATTATTATTATTCATACCAGATGGTTGTTTGTTTTTAGTATTTATTTGCATAAAATGACGGCCGTTTATGGGAATAAAATCATAATCACACAAAGAAACTCCTTTGTTTACACATTTAGGTTATTTACTCATTTGGTATTAATTGTATGAAATTATACGATTAAGAAATGAGTACGGAGCGATTTAATTGTTAGTAATCTTACAAACATGGAAACACGGAATTCTTTTGTGTGATTTTAAAGGACTGTCACTTTACGCAAATAAAATCATACAAGACCCGTCATTTCTT
>JAHWFO010011832.1:49149-68004 GCA_023313115.1 Rhysida immarginata | reverse complement strand
ACTGAAACACACCTTCTGTGAAGTTACGAAATATCAGGCATAGCTAGTCACTGGATGGGCGACCACCCATCTGTCACGATCTTTACCATGACTATCACATAACAGTCGTTAATCAAAGTTCATCCAGGGACCCAACTCGTCGGCCTCAGGCCATGCAGGCCCTGGATGGACGTATTGGATTACCGGTACTAAAAAAAAAATTTACACGACAGTGGAATGTTTGCAACTTTTTTATCGGAATATCCGTAAATGGAAAGAGTCGGACTCATTGTACAAAAGTTTATTCAAAAATAGCAATTTAAACTTTTATTTTTACTTCACATACAAGTGGAAACAGTAAAAAAAAATGCTTTGAACAAGAGCTGAAGTTTTAGACATAGACTGCACTTTGTCAGTGCTAGAGAACTTTGCCACTTTGTCTGACGTTTCGGATAGATAACGCCCCAGCCTCTTTGTTTTTTTTAATTTTATTTTATTTTTAGCTTTGATAAAGAACAGTCTGTATTCGAAATACGAGTTACTGTTTCCACTCTGTTTACATCACATGTTCTCGTTCTCTTTTCCATAACTTCCTTAAAGGTTGAGTTTGTTTATTCATTTCAAGTGGAAGTATGTCATTTGCTAATTTATTTACTGCCAAGGATCTGGGATGTTGCTTTTCAAGGCTTTTTAAGTCGCAATGGGCGAGCCATGGTTAATTGCTTCATTTGAATAAAAAGAAGAAAACAGCTGCGATAACGAGGACATTATTTCCGTTTGAAATCTTAATTGCTCAATTCGATGACCATTTCTAACTCGCAGTTTTTAAGGAAAACTCTCTAATAGGTAAGATGTTAACCATAACAGTATAATTTAACATAATAATAGTTTCTCAAAGTTACAATACCTATAAAAAGAAATCATATGGTTTTTTAAAACCGAAATCTATAACGATTGCTTACGAAGATTAAATTCTACAAAGAAATGTTAAAATACCCCAGTGAGGATAGTTCGTATATAAATGCTAAATTATTAATCTGTATTAATCATGAGATACCAATACGTTGAGACTAAGGTAACTGTCAAAATTTTAAACTTATATCGAGGCCATTTATTATTTTTTTCTTTTTTGCTTTTAAATTGAATTGTAAATATAAATTTGCACGAATAAACATCAATGATAAATTTTTAATTTTATTGCTTTTCTTATTTGTTGAAATATTAGTTTAAAATTTTTGTCAAGTATTAATCAGAATTTATGCAAAACTTATCACTTTCATAAATTTTCGATGAAGCCTTTTTACTCTCTGCTATAATTCCGTCCGATTCAGGGTCGTATTAGAAACGTTTCCAAGGCTCTCGTAAGATTATTTATTTATTTATTTATTTATTTATTTATTTGTGAAAAGAAAACTTTTACAATAACCCTGTCCAGAGCCGGTATGGCCTCTAGGCCGACAAGTGCGGTCTCCGGAGGGTAAAAAATAAAAAAAAAATAGTAGTTTATAAATTATCTGGAATTTTGTAATAATTAATATTAATAGATTATATTATGTAAAATTTATGTTATTATTAGAGTTTGAATAGAGAATTTAATATGTTAGTCGAGTAAGGGCATTAAGGGTTAATTGAGTTTAAGAATGATTTTATGTTTCTTTTAAAGGAAGTTGGGTTTGGGGCTTGCCTTAAATACTCTGGCAAGGTAGCCCACCATTTTGTTCCTGCATGGGAGATGCACTTACTTTGGTAGTGACGCTTGGCGAATGGGCAACGTATAGAGGAGGCAGATCTAGTGGGGTAGGAGTGAAAATCGCGTTGAAACTGTATTATTGGAGGATTAGGAACATATAGATAGCCATTAATTATCTTAAAAATGAATGATAGTAGTTGCTGGATATAAATTTGATATATTGTAAGTATTCGGAAATGTCCAAAGTAATGAGTTACCGAATATAAATTTGGAATTTTTAAAAGTATTCTAAAAAACCTTTTTTGTATGCGGAAGATTCTGGTTAGGTTAGTATTAGAAGTAGAACCCCAAAATTGAACACCATAACATAGTGATGAATGGATAAGCGTATTGTATAGTAACAATAATATTTCTGTAGGGAGATATTGATGTTGTGATATTATACCTAGTCTTTTACTAAGAGTCTTGGATAATTCATTTATATGGTTATTCCAGGAAAGGTCAGGTGATAAATGTAATCCAAGGTATTTAAAAGTAGTAGTAGGAGATAAAAGGACAGAGTTGTAATAAATTAGTAACTTGTGAGGGACAGATTGTTTATTTTTTTGGGCAAAAATCATGTATTTGGTCTTGTTAAGATTTAAAGATAATTGGTTTATTTGGATCCACTTATTTAAAATGGCTAGCGAGTGATTGATAGATTTTTGGATACTTGTAATGGAAGTGTCAGCATAAGAGAGGGTTACATCGTCCGCATAAAGGATAACAAAAGAAGGCATAAGTGTGTATGAAAGGTCATTTATGAAGAGGTTGAAAAGAAGCGGGGATAATATGGAGCCTTGAGGGACACCATGATTACGTACTAAAGTCGAGGAGGATTTATTTCCAATAGTTAATGTATATTGTCGATCAGATAAAAATTCAATTAACCAAGTTAGGGGTGGGCCACGTACGTTATAAAAGTTAGTGAGTTTGTGTATTAGAAGGTGCAGCGGGATGGAATCAAAGGCTTTTGAAAAATCTAGGAATATAGAGACTACATATTTGTTATCTACCATATTTGAAGTAATATATTCAAATAATTCGTAGCAAGCTGTCTCAATACCGTGTTTTGGTGAGAAACCATGTTGCGCGGAAGAAATTAACTTATTATTAAATACATAGTCAGATAATCGGCAAAAGTAAAGTTTTTCAAAAACTTTAGAAAAAACAGGTACAATTGAAATTGGCCTATAATTACCAAAGTCTAACGGATTACCTTTTTTAGAGACTGGGATGATTTTGGCTTGACGAAGACATTTAGGGAAGGTACCGTAAACTATTGAATTATTAAAAATATGAGTAAGGGGGAGGAGTAGACTAGAGGATACAGTTTTTATTATGTCAGCACGAAAACCTAGAGGGTCAGTTGTGGTAGAAGGTTTTAGTTGGCAAAAGATGTTGGCAATTTCTTCTGGGCATGTAGGAGAGATAAAGAATGAAAGGGATGTAGGGGGAGTATTGTAAGGGTAATGCAAATCAAAATTGGATATATTAGGAGCGGGGGGTAATAGAGACTTTAAAAATTCTGTTAAGGAGGAAGAAGTAATATTGGAAGGGTCAGAGAATGGTATAGATGATGATGGTGGGCCACGGATAAGTTGGTTTAATGCTTTCCATTTATGTTTGCAATTTGAGATTTTGAGAAAAAAACGGGAATAGAATTCTTGCTTTGTAGATTTAATGATGTTGCGTGTGAAATTTGAGAACGATTGGAATTTAGTTTTAGTACGTTGGCAAGGGTTACGGCGAAATTTATGATATAGTGCATTCTTATGTGTTATTAGGTTGAATATATAATCATTCATCCAGGGTTTGCGGAAGGGATGACTAGGTTTAGGAGGGGAAGGGAAAACAAAAGGAAAATAGCGATTAAGCCCCAAGGTAATGTGAGTCAGAAATTTTTCCATTAAAATATTAGTATCTACATCATTATTGAAGATACCTAGCCAGTCAGTTAGCTCTAGATAGGAATGAAAAATTGCTAATCTAGGAAAAGTAACTAATCTGTGTTTACTGACAGGAGAAGACGGATTAGGAATTGAAACAGGGACAGAGAGATAAAAAATTGGGAAATGATCTGATATAGCTAGGTCAATGGACCCACCGAGGCTATTATCAGAGAAGGTTGTGAAACATTGATCAATGGCTGAGTATGTTTTGTAGGCAGTGGAATAATGGGAAAAAGAGGGAATTACTTGAGTAAGCCCAGAGCAATGCATTAGATCTAAAAAATTATCTAGACTAGGGGATGATTTTGAAAAATCTATATTAAAATCACCCATAATAAATAATTTCTTATTTGTTGAACAGAGGTCTAATAACATAGAAGAAATATAATTTAAAAAAATTGAAAATTCACCAGAAGGTGGGCGGTAAATTATACTAATGGTTAGATTTTTGTTAACTGAAATCGTTAAGATCTCATAATTGGGAGTAATTTCTGTATATTTAGAACATGTAACAAAGTGTAAAGAATTTGAAATATATAATACAATGCCTCCTCCTTTCTTTTGTTGACGACTAATAGCAGTGCATGTATAACCATCAATGGTGGGGACTTCAGATGTGGTATGGGTCCAGGTTTCCGTTAATGCTATTACGTGTGGGGGAATTTTAAGCAAAGATAGGGATAAGAGAAAAGTGGTGAAATTTGCCTTGATGCTACGAATATTTAAGCAATATAGAAATAAGTGGTGTTTAAAGGAGTCTGGGAAATGATTAGTTATAAGTGTGTTAAAGTTATCAAGTGAGATGGGTTTGTCAAAAGACGACATAAGAAAGAAGTTAATTGTTTGACAGATTAGAAATTAATTGTTTAACATAACATATTCCAACTCATCGTCAGCAGATAAATTTTTCAAGACTCGCCGCGTAACAACGTGACCTTTACTTTCTACTTGTGCTGCATTGAAACGGAAGAAATCATTCAGTTTTCATCCGCATCAAGGTCGACTGTAACATTTTATTTGAAGCCATTAACAAATAGAAATATATTAAAAAGTGCAAATACTCAGATATTTTATTATTCATATAGTATAATTTACATACGTTTTTTCCCCCACTGAAATCGGATAAAAATTATATATTTTTTTGACTCAAATAACGGAATTTTTTTGTATTTTAAACTTTATTGATATAGTTTTATGCTAATATGAATAAATTTTCATTTTTACACTACAATTTAATAATTCATAAACCCTCATGCCAAAGTTTTTTGTAGCTGACTGAATACGTGAAGTCACGAAGTGAATGTGACGAACAGAATGTGTCGACATGACAGAGTGGCAAAACGATTCTGGGACGAAAGGAATGTGACTATTTCAATAAAATTTCGTAGCTGAAATCTGAAAATGCTTTAAAAATAAAAATTCCCATGTACAAATCGGGATGTTCAATCCGAAATTATATGGAAAGTATTATACTCAAAAAATTAATGGCAAATTCTGATTGCAAAATTTCCGAAAAACTTAAAAGTGTATTTTGATGAATTTTTAATTAATCCACAAATTAAAAACTTAAGTATGAATTAATCAGTGTACTTAATTAACAAATTGCAAAGGTAAAAATTATTAAAAAAAATTAATTTGATTAAAATTGTAAAAAATTATTTTAAATTTGTTATTAAATATAAACTATAAAAAAATTAAAAAAAATTTAAACAGCATCTTTTCATCAGTTATGTAATTTTTTAAATCATTTTTAATTTAAAAATGTAATGGCTAGGAATGAACCGACCAAAGCCTTGCAGAGAAAGGTCACCGATGGTCTCGGGCTCATTTGAGATTAATAATAAACAGATGGGAATGAAAAAAACAGCAACATAATATGGCCTTTAGTTTAAGTCTTTAATTAAACACCGTAAAAGTTTTCAATCTGTCATGAGAAAACTCGTATTTAAAATCTTGGATTTCGTATATAACGGGCTCCTCAGTTTTAAGCGTACGGGATCTTCGTATGTGCTCAGATATCCAAATACCAAGTTTTAATAACACATGTGCTCAGTTTTTAGCGTGTTTTAATTGATACATGAAAAGAATAGTAAATTTATCAAGTTTATATTGTAATACACTAGCTGGCAGCGGGTGTGCAATGCCTTTACAAAATGGAATATGCGAAATGTACCTCTGTTATTGCAATGAAGCGTGCATTCAGAAGAATAAAGAAAAGAACCACCATGTTAACACAGCAATTCGTGGTGGTTTCGGCAGTTTAAGGACTCTAGTTGTCTGTGTAAACGGTCAACCAAGTATGTCAGCTGAAACACTGTAGAGAGTGAGGGATACTGGACAATACTTTTCATTTACTTTTACGGACATTCTTTATAGATATATCTGTGTGGTACTTTGGAAAGTATAATTTTGTTATAACGAATGAATCATATCGTAGCCTGTATAACAAGACGCTCAAGAAATTCGGAATGCGAATACGATCAATACTCTTCTGACTGTGAGCCTGCCGTTGTACGTGTATACCGCTATCACCATAAATTCTTTTGAAACAATTTCCTTACATTCCTTGGATCACTTTTGACAAGACTTCTCTCCACGTGGACGGTAGAAAATCGCGCGGGGTTTGTTGCAAGTTCCTCTTCCTTTCTGCGACTTATCGTGGCAGCAGCTTATGAACACGACTCTTGTGACGCTTTTCCAGTTACAAATCTTTGTATATTATTTTATTTACGCTACCCGGTGAAGTTTCTGCAATGTTTGCGGTCCCTTTTTGGGTTGCTGGATTATAACACTGAACAAGTTGCTTGACCTTTCGAATGACTTGCGGTGTTCGGCTTGTGGAAACTCGAGGATTTTGCTGTTTCTGGCCAGTTGGAATTAACCCTTCCTTGGAGTTTCCTTTTCCACAGAGAAAATTCGTGTTTTATAGAAAATAGCTGTAATTAGCGTCGGAAAGGGCAGTAATGTACCCTTCCCAATAAGGTCCTATTTTTGGAGACATTTTTTCATAACAGTTACTGCTTTCGAATGAAACTCAACAATACGGATGTAATAGCATCATTTCTCGTGCTTTCTGTCATGCGAACTATCAAGTTTTTGTAGTGTGACGAGCGCGCCATCTAAAAGGCAGCCTGACATATTATGGTTATCACGGTAAAAGTAGACTGCATAGTTCCTGTGGAAAGAAGGCAACAGGCTCACAGACATTTACAGCAGACTGCACGCGTAGTGTGGGTGACAGTGCCCCCTTCACGTACGACAGTGTTAAAACTGGGTGAGGGGATTTAAAAGTGGGAATGAAGCCGAAGAAAAGAGCAGTGGTGAGCCCTCGACCTCTCGCCTAAAACAACCATCAATAGCGATTTGTACGAGCGTTAGTCGAAAAGTAATGTCTCCATGGCTGTAATTTGTTTTATTTGTTAACCGATTTTAAAAATTCTAATTGTACCTGATACTATACAGGATGAGTCAAAAGTCTGTTGCCCCGTTGCCCCCTTTCTATCTTGGATACCAACGTAGTTAGGCAAATTCAATATAGGGAATGAATAGGAACTTAAGGGTGCTCTATCCGATGAAGCACCTTTCATCATCTCAAATATGCAAATTAGAACACATCCAAATTCTATCTCGAAAACCGTAAGAGATACACAAAAAATTCCAAATGCACATTTGTTCTACAGCAAATTCCAAACAAAACAAAAAAGTTAAACAAAATCCGATGAGCGGATCACCCACAATCCTCATTGCAAACTCTGCAACAGGACAATTGGCTTTTCTTCAGTCATCTGATAGAAACTAAGTTATCAATCCAGAAGTGATCAATGTGATGTCCACTTGCACCAAAGAATAATTCCGCACGACATTTCAACAATGCCTGGTTGTTGCATGATAATTTTGCCTCGCCACACAAAAGCAGAGTTTCATGTTGATCATTTCCTGGTTAGTGTACTGTGCCATCTTGCTTTGGTCTGATTTTTTTCTCAGCTTCAAATGCCTTTGTATACCAATTGCAAGGAAACTGGTGACTTTATGGTAAATTGTGGAACTTTCCAGAACAGGATGAGGATGGTGCATGAAATAATATGCATGGTTGGCAAATGGTATTCAGAAGAAAAAAAAACACTCGCTAGTTACTTCCGAGATCTGAACCCAGGATCTTCGGACTCTGTTGCTCTTGTTTCCTCCTATGGACACTCATCCCTTGCCTCAATCTTGACAGGAATCAAGGTTTTAATGTTGCAGAGCTTGCAATGAGGATTGTGGGTGATCCCCTCATCGGATTTTGGAGAACGTTTTTGTTTTGTCTGGAATTAGCTCTAGAATAAATGTGCGATTGGAATTTTTTGTGTATTTCTTACGGTTTTTGAGATAGAATTTAGATGTGTCCTAATTTGCATATTTGAGATGATGAAAGGTGTTCCATCAGATAGAGCACCCTCAATTTCCTATTCATTCCCTGTACTGAAATTTGCGTAACTACATTGGTATCCAAGATAGGAAGCGGGTAATAGACTTGACTCACCCTGTATAATGCATAATTCACTATTCGACATAGTCCCCATCCCGTTCCACGCACTGCGCCAACGCGTGACTAGTCGGGTGAACCAGTCGGAGAGGAGTTCTAATAGTAGCTAAAATATAATAATAATAATAATAATAATAATAATAATAATAATAATAATAAAAGTTTTCAAAAGCCAGCATAAGATGGGGGGGGGGATAAAAATAAAATAAAATACACTAGAATTTCTCTCTTCAATAATATGATTTTTTTTTTGTGTATGAATTTCAATCAGAAACATCGTTTATGCTAGCTTTATATAATCCATTTCCTTTATAAAAAATGCAATCTATTTCAGAGTACTTTTTAAAATTCATAGATCTTTTAAAATATTAAAAGCATTTCAGACAATTCATAAATGTAATATACACGTATAAGGGTTGGACCAAATAATATGAACACCTGTGAAATGAGTCAAAATATTTATTCATAGGGAGATGGCTCTCCTTTTGCATTAATTACAGCTTCTATTTGACATTGGATGGACAATTACAAGTCTTACACAATAGTAACAGGGATACGTAACCATTCCTCCTGCAAAAAAGGTTGCTAATTCAGAACGTGTCCTTGGAGGTCCTGCAGAGCTTGGCCTCCAAAATCCAATAGCAATAAACAAAGGTTCAATGATATTAATATCAGGAACTGGGGGAGCCAAGTAAACCAGTCTGGGACAATTCGAGCAGTGTGAATGGCAGCATTATTGTCTTGGATCACAGGTCGTTCATCAGGGAGCACAGTTTGCAGCATTGGATGAAGATGGTCGACAGAATATTGACATAATCCTGTGCTATAACCCGTCCGTGCAGGACAACAAGTGAACCGACACCACGGTAAGACATCGTCCCCCTCTCCGAGCTTAACAGTAGGAAGGAGACAATCAACATCATAGGCTTCTTCTCACATGGTTACATGGAGCGAAAGCGGAGGGGAATGAAGGGAGTTCGCCTGAAAGCGAACGGGTCGGATTGAAAGCAAGCGATGGAGGGGTCAGGACGTTTCAGCGAGGAGATTGGATCCAAGCAATGGAAGGACAATAAGTGCGCTTACGTCCAGTTCCCAGGAAGGCATTAGCAGTTCGAACAGAAGGACAGTAAGTTTTTCTCTACTTCTGCTCGCAGAAATTTATTCAGTGAAAAGTTTACATGAGAAGTCCCGGACGCCCCGTCGCATCAATATACACGACCGAGCTCTTCGCTGGGCTTAATTGACGATAGTTTAAAAAGGAACTATTAATAAGGATTCTTTTGGAACTAATATATTCTTATTTTTATAATTCCAAGCCAGTTGAATTCCCTCCATCCATAAGTTGGGTGCGTTTCGATCAAGGCAGCCATGTCCAAGAAAACTTTGTGCGCGGATCTAGGGAAGACGGCGATGCACAATTTGGTAAAACACTTCCTTATGGATATTCTTTAGTTCCTTACTCTTCGCTTCAAAGGTTTTTCTCGCATGTTATTTGCGAACGAGTTATTTACTTTTAATTTTACTTCTATTTCGTCAATTGATAAGTGTCTCAACGATGTTAAATATCATTTGTCCCATTAAAAAGTGTCTTCAGAGGTCAGTGCTTAATATTTCTTTGTGTGAAAATGAATTATCCACTGCACTGCAAATTCGGAAGTCACCGTCCTCCATGCGCCATTGGGTTTTGATTCAAAATTTATCTACAAAAGACAAAACTCCGTAGGCTTCCGAAGCGGGCCTGTGTTTGGAAATTTCCGTTTATTGTCATTATTCGTCTTTTCAGTTTTTATTGTATAATTTGTGAAAGTTATAGCTGACATATGCAGATCAGCACTGTATTTTTTATTACGCTATTCACCCAACTTTCAATCATTTCTCTTATTAAATTACACTTTCTCATTCATACACGTGACACTTCTGCTGGCGTTTTCCAAACCTAAACACGTCCGTTTGTTCTAATAATGTGAACGACGATTCGTCTGAACAAATGGCGTTCTACCATTGTTGATGTATCCAATTTATATATTCGCGCCATTTTTGGCGTTTCAATGCATTGCATGGTGTCACCAATGGTTTTGGAATAAGCGCTCTGCTATGTATGTTTGCTGCATGCAGTTCATGCTGGATAGGTTTTGTTGATACAGCTTTCTGTAGACACGTGTTCTGTAGATGTTATCTAGTTTGCCGTTATCTTCTGTTTTCTGGTCACAAATCGCTTCAAAGCCCTTCTATCTCTATCAGTGAGCTTCGACTTTCGGCCAATGTTGTGCCTGCCAGATGATATCTTTCCCTTTTTCTTACAGGCTGTCATAACAGTCGACACATTATTTTTCAGACCCCAACAAGGATGGCAATTTTTTACTGAGGCTCAATTCTTTACTTCTCTCTAAATTGCATTTGGCCTTTATTAGTAGCCATGAAATGTTATTGTATTATTACAATTTCTAGCTCAAATTTTGCTTTTAAACATTGCTCACCACATTACGCAAATGTCACTTGCCTAATTTTATGGACAATATCATTCTTTTTCGCAATACCCACTTTCATGTGCGCAAAAGAAAAACGAACAATAGAATTTTTCTTTTGTTACATAGAGTGGCCTGATTATTTAGTTATTATTTTTACTCTTAATAACACTGAGACTTCGTTGAGCTACATGTATGTCTTTTGGATAGGACTTCTCTTACAAAGTATCAATGCCACCGTAAATCCTCTTATAATCTGTTTCTTCTGTAATGAAAACTTCAGGAAGAGCATCATGGGAACAATTCGATTTCAACATAGATTTCAAACAAATGATGAATTGATTGTTGAACATCCTATGTTCCTACATCCTTCTGAAAATGCTGAAAATATGGTACTCTCAAATGTACCTCTTGGATTGTAGATATTTTATATTTGGAACGGATCATTATAAAAAATTTCCTTTTTAATAATGTTGTCATAAATATAACGATTTCTATATAACTGTTATCTTCGACTTTCGGCCACTGTTGTCCTTAGCAGATGATGTCTTTCCCTTTTTCTTATAGACTGTCATAACAGTCGACACAGTATTTTCCGACCCCAACCATCATGCCTCTTTCAAAATCTGAGAGGTCAGCCAATAAGTTTAGCATCCACGCCGCAATAAATGTAGCATCCGGGTGTGTACATTAACGCCCGCTAGGTGGCACGGTTCATAACTAAAGGGCAGAACTATATGACAAGTTTCCCTAGAGCATTATACAGGGTGGTCCATAAGTCTGTCCCCCCCCCCCCCTTTTATTTTTTGAACCGAAGCAGATATGTCAATTTTGATGAATCCAATGCACAAGTTTGCAATTGGATTTTTTTCTCTATCCCTTACGGATTTTGAGATAAATTTTGAATGTGTCCTAATTTGCATATTTGGGATGATGAAAAGTCCACCATGGGATAGGCCACCCACAACTTCCTATTCATTGGATTCATCAAAATTGACATATCTGCTTCGGTTCAAAAAGTAAAAGGGGGGACAGACTTATGGACCACCCTGTATTTACATAGGTGTTCATATTTTTTTGTCTAACCCCTGTAGTAAATTAATATATATTATAATAGCATTCAGCATTTTTTTCTTTTAGTTTTTTGCTTCCTTTGGATTTTATCCTGGAGATCTCTTCGGCTTAAGAAAATAACCTAAATAACGGATCGCCAATTGCCATGGAAGCTTTCAATGATTACGAATTGTTTAAGCATCGAATAGGTTATTCAATATGTACCTTGAACGTCATCGGTTTTTTTGGAAATTTTTTGACAATTTTTGTCATCCTCTATTATCCGAGAATGAAAACGGCTATGAACACATATATTCTTCATATCTCTATTGCTAACTTATTTTTTTTATTTTTTTCAACAATCCACGTCATTGTATCTGTATTTACGGATTTTCAAGTATCCTTTGGAACTCCCGGTTGCAAAATATATTTGGGATTTAGCTACTTCTTTCAACATTGCATTTGGCCTTTATTAGTAGCCATGATGTGTTATTGTGTTATTGCAATATCTAGCTTAAATTCTGCTTTTAAACACTGCTCTCCACTTTACGCAAATGTTACTTGCCTAATTTTATGGACAATATCATTCTTTTTCGCAATACCCTCTTTCATGTGCGCAGAAGAAGAACAAACAAAGTACTTTTTCTTTTGTTACATAGACTGGCCTGATTATTTAGTTACAATAGACAATATAAATTCATATATTTTCCCCCTTATATATAATTTTATATTGCCTATAGGAATTCCCCATGCTATTATTGTTATTCTTTCAATTGCATTTATCAAAATCTTATTTCAACGAACTCAAAATTTTCCTATAAGAGAGAAAGCTATAAATAGAAATAGTGGAAAGTTGCCACTCTTAATAACTACCATGTTTTTACTGGCATCTTTACTTTCATGTGCAGTTGATATCGAGCTGATGGTTAACACTGAGACTTCCATGTCGTTGAGCCACTTGTACGTCTTTTGGATAGGACCTCTCTTACAAAGTATCAATGCCACCGTGAATCCTCTTATAATCTGTTTCTTCTGTAATGAAAACTTCAAGAAGAGCATCTTGGGGACAATTCGATTTCAACATAGATTTCAAACAAACGACGAATTGATTGTTGAATATCCTATGTTCCTACGTCCTTTTGAAAATGCAGAAAACATGGTACTCTCAAATGTACCTCTTGGATTGTAGATATTTTATATTTGGAATTGATCATTATAAAAGATTTCCCTTTTAATAATGTTATCATATCTATAACGATTTCTATATAACTACTATATTGTATTATCTGATATCTATGTTGCATGTATATTATATTAAATGTACAAATATTTAGATCGGAGGCAATTTTATTACAAGATATTTCTTAAGTGTCGAATGGTTAATTAATATTGATTTATACATTGTATGTACTGAATAATCGAAAAAGGTTTTTTTTTTTTTACACATTTAAGTTGCATTTGTTCTAGATACATATTTTATCATAATCGTATTCCTAACACAGCTTCAAATTATTACTATTCAGTTGAATCGAACAATTTTATGCGTTATAGGAAAAACAAAACGGAATAGAAAGCAACATGCCTATTTAATGCCACTTTTTAAAGATCCAACGTCTCTAAATGTGATAAAGTGCCCCACAGACTGATACACTTTGTTAATGTATTTCTTCGATGAAAATAAGTGCGGGAGAATAAGGAGGAAGTGGCACAGCTTTGTACCTCGATTCACAAGGCCGCCGCGTAGAGAAGTGACGCCTTTGTGCAAATTTAATTCAGCGCCCCCACTCTTTGTTTTGAGCGACCCAATTAATATAATTGATTGCCTCCAATAAATGTTTAGACCTTCAGATAACTTCTTTGACCTTTTTTATTATTTTCTTCTAAATTTTATCCCTTTTTTATTTATTTTAGATTATAATTAAAAAAATTTCGATTCATTATCGTGACAACAGCGCCCCTCTTGATGAGCGCCACTGTGCGGATAAATGCTGCACATGCGCATGCGGCGGCCCTGCTGGAGATGACAAAGCACGAAAGTGAAAGAGCAGTGAATGATTCCAGTAAAGGAGCATCATACATTATATTTTACAATAGATATTTTATTTCCTTGAAGAGATGGCTTATGAGTTCTTCCTGGAATGTCTCTTAAGCGTGGTTCCCAAACAATGGCAGAAACCACAAAGCAGAAAATTTTTTTCACATCACTTCCTGCTCTCGTCTTTCTGCCCGATAGAAAATTTTCTTGACTTTGTAGGCTATGACTAAATCCAACTAAAAAAAACAGGAGTTTTCTGTCGGGCAGAAAGAAAAGCAGGAAGTGACGTCAGAATATGTTCTACCTTGTGGTTTATGCCGTTGTTTTTACGCATGTGGGAACTAGGCTTTACTTCCAACCATTGAACCGAATGTATACAACTGTCGTATAATATCCACCTTTTGTCAATAGTGATTGATAATTATCTTATGCACCGAAGGTATAGCGGCTACACGCCGTAGTCTCTACGAGGATATTACGTGATGGTATCGGGAATCTCCGTGGAGCAAGCAGCATGTAAAAAGAAAAGTTACTGTTGCTTTCACTTTCTCTAGTTTTAATGCTTTCTCAAGGAGCTAATTGTTATCCGTTAGGGTGGCGGGAGCAGCAGTCTTATGTAGGATCTCCAGCGGTCACGATGTTACGCTATCAGGCGCATGTGTTTATATGTAATATCCAAGCGACTCGAAACCAGATTCTGCAGTAGTTTACCCACCTGGTTCTAAGCGGACCCCTTGGTCTCTTACATAGGAAAATAGGAAGTATCTAGGAAGACCAACTTGCAGCCTCCGTATCACGTGGCCATACAAAGGTAACGAATCTTTCAACGCGGATACGTAGCGGCTCAAAGACCCCATCTAGTAAAGTAACTACCTGCTAAACTCTCAGGAATATCATTTTGGCCGCTTGTATTTACGATCGCACTTTTTTGGTCATTACACAAAACTCGAGATGACAAAGCACGAAAGTGAAATGGGGACAAAGATTTGAAAACAGAGAGTTGTACATTTGACATAGCTTGCATTTGACATAGCTTGTTGTACCGATACGAGCATTCAAAATATCTGTCCTGCCACCCATCATCCCCAAATGCAGCCCCATAATACTTGAACTTCTTCGCCTGTCTCAATGGGGCTCCTCTTATATAGAATACTAGAAGAGGTACCCGGCGTTGCCCGGGATAATTACACTTGCACAAACTTTTCCTTTCATTGTTAGTCATGAGATATATATTGTTGGTTCATGCAGTGTGTTTGTGAATTGCGTGCTGATACCATTGTTGATACCTATTGTTGTACAAACTTTGCCTTGCATTGTTGGTCATGAGATATTTCTCATTAATATGCCTTGCCATAACCATGAATATCGATTTTTTATCGATATTTATTATTTTTCCGAAATCTGAGGTAGACAGTGACCTTCCTCATGCTTTGAAGGTCATGTATGCGAAATTTTATCAAGGTCGGAATAAAACTGTAGATTTGTATAAAAAACATACACACAGATTTTGCACGATAACTTGAAAACGGATTAACTTTTTCAAATTCTGTTTTCAGAAATATAACTATCAAAGTCTTAGCTCGGCCGTATCAACTTTTCAGAATTCACGTGCTAAAACAGTGAGTGTTAAGAATACAAGATAATAGCATGCCATATAAAAATCGATTTATCAAGAAGCATTATTGACATCGGCGCGCGCACGTGAAATCGCTTTGTCGACGCACGGTTGCTCAAGTGCTCGTAATCTATAAGCTTATAATTTAGAAGCGGAAAAATGGAGCTACTTATTGGTTTTATTTTACACACGATTTGAATCACCTTTCACCTTTCAAATTTCTACATTTTTTGAGGTAGAAGGTTGAAATTCGGAATGTGGCTTCCTATGCGCATGTCCATCTGCACTATTTGTTTGGTTTTGATTGGTACACTGGGATCGGAATTACGGGGGTGGGATTCAGAGATGACAACATATCTATGTGCTATTTAATTACGTAAAGGCGTGAAATTCAGTATCCAGATTCCTCTAGGCAAGATCTGCATTACTGTAAAGTTTAGGCCCAGATGTTCCTTTGGGGTCGGATTTGCGGGGGTGGTAGTCACGTGGTCTTTAGAACTATAGTAACATGTGGCTTGTGATATATCATACGTTCGGAAATAATGAGAAAGGAAAGGAAATACGAGCTTTTTTACATTTTCCTACATACTAAGTTCAAGAAAATTAATTTTTGATTAAAAAACTTGGGGAGAGGTAAAAAGTGTAGATAAAGGGGTAAAAATAGATGACTTCAGGATCTGCTACTTGCCTTACCTACTCGGGGGGAGGGGGATTAATTTTTTTTAATAAATGTTTAAATGTATTTCTCCTTCACTGCTAAAGCTCCTCCTTGGAATGTTTCCAAGATTTTATTAGGAGCTTTAGCATAAAAGCTACTTATAAGAATGCGCCCTTGGTCTGTACGTTTATCTGGCCGTCCGCCGTTTGCACGATAACTTGAAAACGGATTAATTTTTTTAAATTCAGTTTTTAGAAATATGACCATCCAAGTCTTAGCTCGGCCGTATCAACTTTTCAGAATTTTTCGTGGACCCCTTCAAGTCGAATTCACGTGCTAAAACAGTGAGTGTAAAGAATTCAAAGATACTGGCATGTCATATAACAATTGATTTGTCAAAAAGGAATACATTGTTACGTTCTGTTCATCTTTTAAGCATTATTGACATCGGGGCGCGCACTTTAAATCGCACTATTGTTAATTGTGACCTCTTTTGATGTTATCGAACTGTCGCTATCTCTCGGATAGGAGTAGCTAGAGTTAATGTGAGATTGGGGAAAGGGGGGGGGGGCAGAAAACCCACTTGTTCTCCTAGAGGGAGAGCCAAGTAAAATATATGTAAGAGAAAATTATATGGCAAATTTCACCAAATACCAGCTTCCACTCTGGAGTATTGACATTGATTTTTTTTTTCTTCAAAGTTGTCACGCGTATATCTTATTTCTATCATTAATCAAGTTTCATGTTTCTACAATCGAAAAAAAAATTATCTTTTATGCAGATATGAACTTACTTATAGCTTTTTTTTAGAAAAATATCTATACATAAATGAAACATTGCATGAAATGTAAAAACAAATGCACGAATTCAAATAATAGTAAAAAAAAATTTGTAACTTTGAAAAAATAAGTTAAAAATATATACTTGAAATATTGTTGTTCATTGCATTGGAAAAGCACGACGGACCCCTCCAACATTATGGCGGAATGTAGTTACACTTCTTAGAAGACAGCTCCCCCTTCAGTTAGTATTAGATCTCGATGCAAACCTCAAATGTAACAGGAACCAGGATCCTGCGATGATAAGAAATGCATTTCCTTCAGATATCTTAATTCCGATGGTATATTTTAGCGAATAGCTCAATCAAGAAGTGAAGAAAGCAGCCGTTTATTTAGGTAAGGTGTTGCATCTTTTTGTATAACTTAATTTAATAATTATTTCAAGAATGTATTTTGTGTATTGAATTCCAAATTTAAAGTCTTTTTTATGCGTTATACGAAAAGTTTGCAAAGCCTTAATTCTAGCAATATAGTGAAACAAGGAAGAAAAAATGTAAAAGATATATATTCCTTGTTTTTTTATGTCAAAGGCAATGATTAAAATTAATTCATAAGATTTTTTTTAACGCTTTAAGCAGCAAACTTGATAGATGTCCTTTGGAGTCCGTTTGTTGTTAGCCGAATGAGTTCTTATTTTCAATAAGTGAAGAGTGTTAATATAAATAAATTAAAGTTTACACAAATCCTTCTGAGATTGTAGTAGCCCTAATAGATTACAATTGAAAATTAAAGGCAAATATATTTTCTCGATTTACGATCATATGCCTGTTATCTCTCAATTCGTACTACTCAGTAATCGAAGAAACGCAAAATCGATCCCCCCCCCTTTTCATCAAGGTCACCTATGGCATTCTCAATTTTTAATTTTATACTATAAACTCAAATACTGAGAAATAAATAAATAAAATTAAAAACGTGGAAAGTAAATTTTACACTTTTAAAAAAAATCAATCTTGCTGAAAATAAACAAACAAGAATACACATTTACGGTTTTTGTATTCAATAAAGAAAGTATCAAAGTTCTTTTTTTTTAATTCTCTTGGCCATCGAGACTGCCAATTCTCCGATTCTCCGTAGAATCTTGTTAGAGATCTCTTACCGATTCGACTTAAAAGTTACTAATGGTACGCAGATTGAAATGTTCTAAACATTGTCAAGAAACCTTTGATATTTTCTTTATTGAACATAAAAAACCGTAACTGCATACATTTGTTTGTTTCTTTTTAGTGATTTTCTAAAAGTGTAAAATACTTTTCGGACTGCATACCACGTTACTGCACGGATAATGATGAAACTTTGTGTATAGGCTATGCAGACCAAGGTCTGTAAATATACACTGTCATATCACTGAATTATGACCACCCACTTAGTAATGGGAGTAGCCACCCTTCGCCGCTATAACTGATGCTAGGCGTCGTGGCATGGACGCAAGAAGTGCGCTGTATGTGTCCGATGGCATGGTAGTCCATTCCGCTTGAAGGGCTGTCCACAGAGCTTCGAGAGTCATAGGTGGAGGGTCCAGCTGCCGTACATGGCGATCAAGGTGATCCCACAGATGTTCGATTGGATTGATGTCCGGCGAATTAGCGGGCCAAGGGGGCACTCGAAAGTCAGTAGAGTGTTCTTCGAACCAATCCAGAAGGAGACGTCCCTTGTGCAGGGTGCATTGTCCTGCTGGAACACATCATCACATTGGGGGAACATCGTGAGCATGTACGGGTGCACCTGGTCCGCTACGATTGACAGATAGCCACAGGCATTCAAATTACCCTCTAGACGAATCAGTGGACTTAACTGCTCCCAACAGAAGACCCCCCCACACATGCACACTATCCTCATCAGCCTGTTTCCGGCCCACAATAGCCTCCTGCAGTCTCTTTTCATGGCGTTCACGACGCACTCGCCATCGCCCGTCAATCTTAATGGAGCACAAACCTTGACTTGTCGGAGAAGGCGACCTTAGCCCACTCGTCTGTGGTCCAATAGCGGTGCTCATGTGCAAAGT
>JAHWFO010011832.1:16388-49139 GCA_023313115.1 Rhysida immarginata | reverse complement strand
CTAAATCAAATTTTAGAGAGCAAAAACGATGCCTGTATGTAACAATCACTTGGACAAAGGTGGAAGGTTTTTTTGCTTTCTTGCAAACGCTGCAAAGAGGAAATTATCGAATTCAAATACAAGTGAGGTCCCAGATCATACAAAATAAATAAGACAGTTATTTCGAAAATGAACCTAACAAGTACTGAACACGGCATCATCGAATATTTAGGAGGCGTGATCAATAAAAATATTCTGAAATGAATAAAAAATTGTTCCATATGCCACAAAGCTTTGTTGATGAAGAACACATCTGAGAAGAGGATATTAATGGAGCCAATAAGAATTTGACTTATCCAAGTAAAGAAGATTCTGACATATTTATTCTGGTGGTAAATTCGGAATCATTTTTTTTATTGTAAAGCAATGTTTTTAAAAACTATCATTGACATCTTACGCATTAAAAATATGGAAAAGTGTGATGAACATAGCCAGATAATTCTAAAACTCCTTCTTGAAACGTAAACTACATAAAATTTTGATTTAAGATTTCATTTGACTCCCGCTAAAATCTCTGATTATGGGAGTAAAACATTTGCATGTGTAAATATGGAATATTTTGTTATTTTTTTAATTTTAATAAAAAGCATGCCTTTTTTGTAAAGAAACAAAATAAAATCGAACAAGCAGTTGTAGATAAAACTGCAGGCTTAATTTAAAATTCCATAGCTTCAGGCAACAATAATTTGCCTAAAACAACGACGAATTTAGCATAGTTACTCATTTGTCACTTTCGACGACGGGATCAAAAAATGGGGGTTCACGCTTACAGCTTACGGAATAGGATGCCACCACCTTTCTTCGTTCGCTCGCATCCAGGCACCCTAATACACAGACGGCGGTAATGCAATACTGGAATGCTATTCGAGGGACTGTTCAATATGCGCTCACTCTGCGTCGATGACATGCGGGAAGCAGGACAGCGTGCTCAACAGTCTCTCGTGAAATGGCTGCAACATGACGAATGATGTTGGTTTTCAGTTCAGGCAAGGTCCGTACGCCTTCATGATAAACACGATCGTTCAGGTTTCCAGAAGTTCCAGGGTTCCACAGCCAAAAGTCATACGGATTAAGGTCTGATGAACGGGGAGGCTACGCATCTGGGAAGTGTCTCAGAACATGTTCATCGCCGATGTGGAACGCTGCACCATCTTGCATGAAGACTGTTGTCTGTAAACACTCGCGTTCTTTCTTTCCCAATGGCATGGTGACCTCAGCAGATTGGTTGATCAGAGAAGCATTGCGCTTTTGGATACGGCGCCACTTTATTCCCTGATGACAACCATATGCACTAATAAATTTTTCGTTGAATTCGTTTCCCCAACAAAGATTCATCCCTATCCGGTCAATAACGCGGTCTGCAGCCAGTGCAGAATTGGGGGACTCTAATTATAACCACCTGGTATATCTTAAAATTATTTTTTTCTATGTTTGTATTATTTATGGAATCTGCAGAGTAATTATAGTTAAAGTTGTAAATCACAATAATGGGCACAAAAAGAAGACTGTCCCATCAAGACTGTACTCAAAACTTCGGCAAAATGAACGATAGAATGATAAAAAAAAAAATAAGAACAGTGGTGTAGTATTGCACGTAAAAGAAGGAAAAACACCTCTAACCACAAAAAATATCCACACCGGTTACGTATTTCGAATGATACATTATCTGTCCAAGTTTAATCCAGGAAATGGGTAAACCGGTATTATGCAAACAGCTCACCGTAAACACAGTTCATGGCGGTAACATGCATCGAAAAAGATGGAATTTGAAAAAGTAACAAACCTATTCAATATCCAACGTCATTTCAAGATGAAGTTTGAAAAGGAAACACCATATTTTAGACGAGCCATGCAGGGCCTGAAGCTATATCCTTAATGCTCTGACCCCCACAGTCTTCATATGACCTTACAACATGGGGATATGTGAAAGACTTGGTCTTTGTGCTTCCCATCCAAAACCCTGGTAAATTTAAAGCAACGTAGACGGATAAGGGACGAGCTAGACTGTCGCCTTGACGTTGGGGTCTCAGAAGAGGTGCTCATATAAAACCTGTTAAAGTATAGTTTGGAGAGATAGATATATAGTTCTGCCATTTATTTTGGCAACATATTGAGGCCAGTTTTCTTAAATTACATTCAGTTTTCTTTTATTTCAACCAGTTAGGCTCAACACCACCTAAAAAACAAGGCCTGCTCACTGCCTGCTCACTGCTTCATCAAAAGAGGGCTGACAATCTAACCTACATTGTTTACAACAAACGAAAAAAACACTGATTACAACAAGGCTTTGTTTTTAGATAGCGTTGCTTGACTTAACCTGTATATTAAATTTCAAACCAGTCAAATAATTACCGTTAAATCATAAACTGCATTAGGATATTTGTGAATGATTTTAGGACCTTATACCATTTTTAAATTTAATTCTATTTAATATTCATTGTATTTCTAGATCGTATTGAACAACACGATGGATTCTGCTTTTTCAACAACGGAGAGGTTCCTCAATGATGGCGACTTGGATGAATTGGTTTTTGAGAACACCCAAAACAATCCATTCGAAAGGTTGCGGAAGTTCATATACATTTCTAACATCATTACTTGTCTATTGAATGTTATTGGTATTTTAACAAATGCATTGATATGTTTCGTAATCACGTTTTATCCTAAAATGAGAACTGGAAGGAACATGTGTATTTTCCATATCTCTCTTTCTAACATTGGAGTCGGGTTTTGTGCAATATTTCACGTATCATTGGCCTTCGCTGAATTTACCTTTAATCCTGGGATTAATGGTTGTAAAGCGTTTCTCGGATTATACAGTCTATTTTGGTACTCTACATGGTTTTTATTTGCAGCTTTGGGACTTCATTGCTATCTTCACGTTTTATCTCATCCAATCGCAAGACGACTTCGTTCACCAATCATCACCACAGTTTTGTGCTGCTTCATATGGTTGATAGGATCGCTTCTCTCGGCACCCATCGTTTACTACACCATTATGATAGAACTTGAAGATTATTTCTTCTGTACATTCACTGGCTTCCTTGGGGAGGGTCTTTATGAGTATGCAGTATATGATCTTTGTCTAAGTTTTGTTGCTTTATCGGTCATGCTTATCTTTTTTCTGCTGTTTATTATATTTTTACTTCAACGTACGCAATGGTTACCCAAAGACATAAAAAATACCAACAGAAAGATAGCAATCTTGCCTTTATTAATGGCTTCCATGTTTATTATATCTTGGTTGCCGACAATTGCATTTCATATAGCCATCGTTAAGTTTGGCGAATTTTTAAGTTCATGGATTTACGTTTACCAAGTCAGTCTACTCATGCTTAGTTTAAATTGCGTATTGAATCCAACCGTCATCTGTTTCTTCTTCAACGAAAATTTCAAGAAGTCCATTAGTGCCAGTGTTCGATTCCATCTTAAATCACAAACAAACGAAGAATTAGTTCTCGATGATGAAATGTTTCCTCGGCCAGAACGTAACATCGAAGATGCAGAACTTTTAACTATATCCACACAAATATAAATAAAATGCAAATGAACTGAATTGGAAATGAAAAGAACTAATAACACAAGTTAAGTTTAAGTTCTCTGTTCACATATCTTTAAATGTTGACTAAAAACAAATATCATTTGTCGTAGTTTAATTTGTTTATACTTCTATTCCAGCCAGTTAAGATAGATGGACATCTCTCCGAAACAAAACAGTATATTTGGCGTATTTAGATAATCGCATTCAGAAGGAATTTATCTGCAATGAAAAATATACAGTCAATCAGAGTAACTTTGCACCAGTCAGGGTAACTTTGCACCATCCAATAAGAAAAAGATTTAACCCCTTCCCTTCTTCCAGGAAAAGGGATAGAATTGTTCTATTGTTATCATAGCTTTCTAGGACAATCGGTGACCTATTTAATTGAAGTCACTTCATCACATGGTCTAAACTTGTCAAGCACATGGTTATTTCCCTGGGCTCTATTAAAGAATTGAAAGTGACGTTTCAAGAAACCGTTATAAATTTTATATTTATCATCAAATTAATAAAAAAATGTTTGTTGTATTTTACTTATTATTTTTTTAGTATAGTTAATATATTTTTTAAGCTGTTGTATCCTACGATATTAAAAATTTGTGGTTTCTATGGGGTCGATGCAAAGTTACCCTGAATGGATGGGTAACTTTGCACCACTATAATTTAGCTGAAAACTCTATTTAATTTACATTTTTTTTTAATCTTAACTTTTAGAAATACGAGTTATTTCTAATGAATAACCCTCGTAATGTATGGGTTATTCTTTTCTTGTTTAGAACTTGTTTTTGATGGGAAGTAATTAAAACATTTTTCATTTGAAAGAAAACACAGAAAAGCGGTGCAAAGTTACCCTGATTGACTGTAGGTTATTTGATTTCTGCTTTATTTATCCCCTGTAACGGCTCCACACATTTCGAAGAAGTCTCTAATGGTCACTGAGCAGTATACATGTTAATTAAAAAAATAATGTGGCCAAAAGTGATGGGTCTAAATTATATTAGACCATGTTTTTTATAGTATTTTTACCCCATTCATCGATGATGGCAGCATACAATTCCGGCAGACTGAAGGTTTGATGGGTTTGAGCGCGAATAGCTCTGCTGACCTTATTCCACAACGACTATGGAGGGGGGGGGGGTATTCGTTGCGATGCTCATCGACCCAATAGGACACAATCGGGCTTCATAACATGAAACATGTTGAAAATGTCATTGTTTTAGAGGGTAGACAGTGAGGGTAAAATGGGGTAAATCTGGCAAGGAAGAAGGTGCAGATCGCAATGGCGTTCAATGATTGTTCAGCGGGGATCAGCGGGCCTCAGGTTTAACACGAAAATATTCCCCACACCACGAACATTATTAGAGTACGGATTTTGCATATAATGCATATTTTTTCCCGAGCTAGTAACTCGTTTAAATGATGTTTATGCACTGTTAGCCCCCTCTGGAACTCGTGCATACATATATAAATGCATATTTCAGCATATTTTGAGCGTTGATACATATTTTTGAATATTTTGGGAATTTTTGCTTATTAAGGTATATTTAAAGTTAATTTTCACAACTTAGCAAGTATGTTCATTAAAAACAATATAAAATGTTTCACTGATATAAAATTTAACTGGGCCACTTTAAGCCAAGAGGGACCAGATAAATGTATGGTCCGCTTATAAAAGCCAGTTGTTGTAGAAAGATTTTTTCCGTAGAATATTTGGAAAATTTTTTATTGTTCAGGTTAATAAATTTTAATTTTTGCTATGGTTAATTTGTTTGCGTTTTTATAGTCCATTATCAGAAGTATGAAAGTGAAAACAATGAGTGAAAGTAAATTTTTGACATCTTTTTAGTGCATATTTTGCTTTTTTTTAGTGCATATTTTAGTATTTTGAAGGGCATATATGCGCATATTTTAAATTGTCAGTGCACATCTTTTTATGTAATTTGATGCAATACCCTGACTCTACCATCCACATGCTTCATTAAGAACCGAGATTCGTCAGAGCATGCAATATTTTTTTCAGTCGTCAAGAAGGTCAATCGAACCTATTCAAGGCGCGCTGGAAGCAAACTTTACTTTTTTTTGTCCGAAAGAAGTGGTATTCGTCGGCTATAAATACTCATTCTTCACAGTTGCGTTGATTTCTGCGTTCAAAGATTTTCTTTGGCATTCCCTGATTATATGCGACTGTTATTTGACTAATTGTTACACGCTTGTTGGATTTTACCAATATGCTCATTGCATAAGTCTCTCTTATTCAGCATCTATCTCCGGTTATAGAAATTCTTTGTTTTTATTATTAATATTTCTTTCCAAAATGTTGCCTGTTTCGGTAATGCTGGATCCTGTGCGCCTTCCACCAACAATAATGTATCTTTAATTCCCAACCCCTCCAAAGGATTCAAAACAACTGATTACAGATTCAAATGCAACCATCAGACTTCTCTGTCAAATGATTAATCAACTTTCTTGGAAGGGGGTAGCGCTAATAAATTGATCACTCAATGTATATCACTACCATACATGTGTTGTATTATATATATAAGTTTAAATTTTATTAGAAAAAATGTACAATTCAATTTTTATACTAATATAAACTTTGTATATTATAATATTAAATATAATATTGATATAATAAGCTGTTGATTGTGCATTTTAAAATAAAACCAATAAGACATCTGGCTTCCATTTACAGGGGGGTCATTCCACGTCAATTCAGGCAGAAATTTTATACTTTTGGCACTGACTTCTCGGATTTTAATGAAATTTGGTATACACAATTGCCCTAGGGAGTTGGTAGTGGATGCCACATATTATGATTATTTTTTCATTTTTATGGAAGTTACAGACATTTAAAATTTGCGAAATTTGAGTGGGGGCCTTGTCTATGAAGTACTGTAACTTCGATTGTGTTTTACTTAGAAAGATGTGATTGGTGACACATGAAAGCTCTTTAACTGTAGATTATATATGGAATTTTTAAAATTATATTACGCATGCGCAAATATTTGAATTTAATAAAAATATTTTATTTATGCAAATATCTCAAAAGGCGGGTATTTTTTTTTCGTTAAAAAATATTAACGTCTTGCACATACTTTCCCCAAAACAATATAAAAAATTCAAAACTGTGTTTTGCTCCGTTTTGAAGATATTAATTTTTAAAGCTCGAGTTCCAATCTACAATACATCCGTTTGTATTTTACAGTTCTACAGCTGGACAAGGCCTCCTAAGAAATATAAATTTTGTGTAATATCCGATTATCTTAAACATTCTACAGCTGTTAATGTAGAATTTCAATGTAAGCTCATTAAGTTTTAAAAAAAAATTCAATAAATGTAGAGAAGATACAAGGGTTGATCGAAAAGTAATGCCTCCATGGCTGTTATTTTTAAAATTGTTAACCGATTTTCAAAATTCTTTTTGTATCTGATACTGACATTTGTATCTGATAATGCACTATTCAGTATTCGACATTATCCCCATCCCTTTCCACACACTGCACCAACGTGTGACCACTCGGGTGAACCCGTCGGAGAGGAAGTCCGGGGTTGTTGTTGACATCAGGATTGAATGGCAGCTTTGGACCATCTTCTTGCAGCACGATAACGCTCGCCCGCAAACAATCACCACACACAAGAGGTGTTGCAGCCCCTACAGTTCAAAGATGAAAAACTGCAGTTCAAAGATGAATGATCTTGCACCTTGCGACTTTCACCATTTTCCAAAGAAGAAAAAGCACCTTAAGGGACATTCAATCCCTGATGACGATATAAAAGTTCATTCAATCCATGATGATGCAGTTGCACATTGTGAAACACTCTGCTCAATATGGCTGGTGAGATTTGCTGAACTTCAGTTGTGATTTCCTCCTTCAGCTCAGGCAAAGTGTGCGGATTGTTTGCATACACTTAACCTTTCAAGGCACCCCAAAGGAAGAAATCGAGAGGTGTGTGATCCGGCGAGCGTGCAGATCAGATGCCACCGAGATGATTCGATCAGCAAAGATGTTCTGCAGAAAGTGCATTGATGTGTGTACTGTACACGTTTCCACACTAACTTTTGAATCATCCTGTATAATGAAGCCTGTATCAACTTCAGCTACCTGTGCAATTCATCTCGTCCTTCAGGGTAACTCTGAAGTGACTGACTTTGAGGAAGTGTAAAGTAAATATATTTTCTTTATTACTATCAATTCGATATCATAATTCAAATTTATATTTTCTTACTAAATTATCTTCTTATTTAACAGGTGCTCAATACTTTTCTGTCTTCTGAAAAAAAATCTGAAGTTCTAAGAAGCATTTTTCCTATTGATATAATTATTATTGTTATGCTACTATTGATTTTATTTTTTCGTGTAATTTTAATTTATAATACTATTTATATAAATAATAAAACGTAAATAAATGAATGGTCCCAAAGTTACACGCTTTCTCTTCCCTGTACGAGTAGTCAAGTCCCTACTACCTGACTCCCGCTGCTTGGAGCTCAAGCTTTTAAAAATTAATATCTTCAAAACGGAGCAAAACACAGTTTTGAATTTTTTGTATTGTTTTTATGAAAGTATATGTAAGATATTAATAATTTTTAACAAAAAAAATGCCCACCTTTTGAGATATTTGCATAAATAAAATATTTTTATTAAATTCAAATATTTGCGCATGCGTAATATAATTTTAAAAATTTCATATAGAATCTACAGTTAAAGAGCTTTCATATGTCACCAATCACATCTTTCTTAGTAAGATACAATCGAAATTACAGTACTTCATAGACAAGGACCCCACTCAAATTTCGCAAATTTTAAATGTCCTTAACTTCCATAAAAATGAAAAAATAATAATAATATGTGGCATTCATTACCAACTTCTTAGGGCAATTGTGTATACCAAATTTCATTAAATCCGAGAGGTCAGTGCCAATGCCTGCCTGAACTGACGTGGAATGACCCAGGGTTATTCTAAAATGGTGTATCAAAAATACCTAGCGCTGTTCTAAAGGGTCAAAATGAGCATAAAGTTTCTCATGCAAAATATCGAAACCCCAACTCTTATACCTCTGAAATTTTGCCATCATATTTCGTGATCATTCCGAAGAAAATCAATCTTTCCTTATATCATCGAAAGTTTCCATCCTCACCTTTGCAGGGAATAAACGCCTAACCCAGTGTGCGAGTATTCCTTGAAGGGTCCTCGATCACGCTGTTAAAAACTTTATCCAGTACAGCGGGCAGAAGGGCTGGACGTCCACGATCACTTGAAGGAAGATGAACAGTTCCAAATTCCCTCGGATTACGATCAAATCGTAGAAAAACACCATACTCTGGATAGCGGCGATGTGGGAAACGCAGTCGATACTGTCGAGCAGCTGCATGAGCATTGGCATTATACGCTCTGAAAATTAGGTGCATGTCACTGTACTCTGCACATAAGATATGCACGATTGAAAGAATGAGTTCCCAATAAGCGCTGCTGCAACGTCTTGCCTAACAAGCGGTACTCGAATACTTTCCTCCACTGTATTGTAGTATTTACATACCCCAATAAGCGCGTCTTAATCGGGGGTGGGATGTTTTCTTCTCTTGTCACTTCCTTGTTCCCTCGTTCATAATGGGGGTGGCCTGGTCATTTCTTGGGATTAGGGAAACTTGATGAAGGTTTCCCTACTTGGGATGATGACAAAACTTCGCGAGTTGTTTAGGGGTATAAGGGTTCAGATGCAAAGGGTGCATCAGGAACTTTATGTTCATTTTGAGCTACAGAACAGCGCTAGGTACTTTTGCTTCACCATTTTAGAACTATCCTGTGGCAGCTAGAAGTTAAATTCAGAAAGATTAGCATTATTCATACAGATAAATTTAAGGGCAACGGCAAAGAGTTTGAATCTTTCAAGAAAAAACTCTCTAATTACCAGTACAAACGTGTAAAAAGGATAAACATGTTCAACTGATTTTAAATGCTAACTTACTAAGTGATCCACTATTCAATATGTACTTTTTTGAAGTTTTAAAAGTTCTTTATTTTTTTTTGTTTCGCATCAGCAAAAAATAAGAATTCTCCAGGCTAAATTTTATATATAAGTTTTTTATTCCACATTTAAGTAGATAGCTTAAGAAACCTTCACAAAATGGGCTTCTTACACTTTATCTTGAACTTAACAATTGTTTGCATCTTTATCTAAATACAATTGTTTGCATCATACACATGCACGTTTATTTTACTAGTTAGGATATTAAAAGTATTTGCAAGTCATTTTTTTCCTTGAGGACAAAAATTATTCTTCTGAGTCACTACAAATCTATTAACTGCCATACTCTTGCAAGAATTATGAGGAAGGAGCTTTCACAATAGTTTTCATTTCATTTTCTACATCAGTACGTAATTGTAGGACTTGTCATTCTCCACTGACTATGTTTACAAGAACAGGTTCAAACAATATAATTAGTCTAAAATCTAATTCGACGCAACTCTAATTCATTGCTTTCACGTCGCAGCTTTCATTTGTAGATGCTTTTACTTTGGTATTGTTACGTCGCGACGCCTCGTGTACACAACTGAAGCTTTAAATTGTGTACATTTAGAGCAAAACACCTCATTGTATTAGCTTATTTGGAAAGTTACTAGAAATCTGTGTATATTATACTATTTCTCACAGTATTTAAATCCTAAATTCAGTTAATAAAGCATTGAATTGTTATTCTCGTTATTCGGTCTTCTTTCACTCTTTTTCACTGCGCAATACAAATAAATGTACTGTACATCCTTCACAAAAATAAGAATGCTCAAAACTATCTTAGAGATAAAGCGAAGTAAAACAGGAACATTCTTTTGTGGACACTATGTACTCGATGACGGGCATGTCTTATGCAAAAAAATTAAATAACTTAAATTCTTCCGCACTCCTAACTCATAAATTGAATTTAGAGCTTTAAATAATTAGTATCATAATAAGATATTTTAGTCCAAAGAAAGGATAATGATTTAGAACTGATTAGAGAGAGATTGAGTCAAAGCACTGTTAATGCACATTTAATTAGTACAAATATGACGAAACTGGTTTAATAAGAATAGTCTTAGGCCCATCCGACCGTTCCATATGACAGTTCAATGCCAAAAACGATTTACCAATTTTCTACAGCAGCTATTAAATTTTCCCTAAATCAAAATTCCTGCTAATCAACTGCGATTGAAAATCAAAAAAGATGGAATTAAATACCATTGAGATATTCATGCATAATATTCATATTCTCGCTCAAATCAGGCTTTTTAAAATCAAATTGAATTAAATGTTTTATATTTGCATTTTACAAAATATTTATAAAAATTTATAATTATCATTCAAACTCGCAATGATGGAATCGATTGTAGAGATAAAAATAAATAAGCATGAGAATGAGAATTTTTAAATGAGAACATTTAAATAGAGATAACCAGTTTAAACAGTTAAATTTCCTTTTATCCTATAAGTTTTTTTAATGACAAGGAATTTGCGCTCTTGAATATTTCACCAAAATAAATAAATAAATAAATAAAAAAACAAACAAAAAACATCCTTAAATGTAACAGGATCCTATCAAAACATTTTCTTCAGAAACCTTTATTCCGATAGCATGTTTTAAGGAATAGCTCAATCAAGAAGTGGCGAAAACAACCATTAATTACGTAAGATGTATTAGCTCTCATTCATTATTAAATTAACTGTATTTACAAAAACAAGTTCAAACAATGTCACGGGTCTCAAATCTAATTTAGATAAAAGATTATCATTCAATTCTTTTCATTAAAGGATGTGCTAGCTATTTTAGCTTTGCTAAACTGAACCAATATTATTAAACGGTACAAAATAACGTTTCCTAAAGAACAACGTGTAGGTCAGTCCAATGTTTCTGAATCGTCGTTCTATGGACCGGTGACGGTTCACAGAAAAAGTTTACAGGTCTGCGAAAAATATCATTAATTAGATAATTTGTTGATTTTCAATGGAACTAAATCTACTCTAGAGCATTTAGCTCATGCAGATAATTTAATTTAAATTATGTTGTCGATCCATGAAATTTTTTTAAATTTTATTATCGGTCCGAGGAGAGAAAAAAAGATTGAAAATCACTTGTGTAATAGGTTTGGTTTGGTTTGTTTGTTTGGTATTAACGTCCATTTCAACTGCTATGGTCATTTCACGACGGCGTTATAGGGGCCGCAAATTTTGCCTCGCAAGGTTTCTTTGGGCAAACGACTACACGGGACCAACGGGTTTCCTTCCCTTCCCAAGGAATTGGGGGGACTCAGGGTACCCCCCCCCCCCCCCCCGGATTTTTGCGTCCTCGGGCATCAGAGGCGATCACGCAGCCACTGAGCCACCGAGGCCGATACTGGTGTAGTAGAGTATCAATGAATATGAACACTCTCGAAATTTACCTATAATACAATGAATCTAGGCGTATCTAGGCGATAGTCAAATTCTTGTCGACGTCGTTGGTTACAATGGTTGGCGAAAGTAACTCGGGCAGATTTCGTGGCTTAGATGAAACATAAACAGCCTCTTTTGCATGTCCTCAAAGAATAAAATACAGGGAGCAAGGCCAGGTAGAATGAAATGAAAACAATATTTAATAGTGACATTTAAGTGTAAAATTATGCTTGTATGAGATGCCATTTTCCTCTTTAGACAGGATCAGGCGAATTACAACGGCAATGTAAGAAATACGAGCTTACAGTATACGCAAATTGTAGATTCATTACAGTATACGTGATCCCTTTTAATGGTATCATTCAGCTATTGTAATGGAACAGTCGATTTGTCTCGGATGGGAATAGTCAGGGTTAATGTAAGATTGGGGGGAGGGGGGAATACCCACTTGTTCTCCTAGGGAGAAAAGCAAGTGAAATAAATATAAGAGAAAATTACATAGCAAAAATTTTCCAAATACCAGCTCCAACTCTGAAAAAAAAGTTAATGTCAATATTCCAAAGTTGTCACGAGTATATCTTATTTCTATCATTAAAGAAGTTTCATGTTTCTACAATTGAAAAAACTTAATTATGCACATATAAACTTAATTACAGCTTTTTTAAAAAAATATCTATACGTAAATGAAAAATTGTATGAAATGTAAAAAGAAATACCCAAATTCAAAAGATAGTAAAAAATTTTATGTGACTTTGAAAAATTAGGTTAAAAATAAAAAATCTTAAAATATTATTGTTCAATGCATTGGAAAAGCACGATGGTCCCTTGCAACATTATGGTGGAAAAAGGCTTCATTTCTCAGAAGGAAGCTCTCCCTCCTGGTAGTATTAGATTTCGATGCAAACTCCAAATGTAACAGAAACCAAAATCTTGCGATGATAAAAGCATTTTCTTCACATATTTTAATTCCGATGGCATATTTTAGCAAATAGTTCAAACAAGAACTGAAGAAATCAACTAATAATTTAGGTAAGATATTACATCGTTTTGTATAACTTAATTTAATAATTATTTCAATACTGTATCTCGTATATTTAATTACAAATTTAAAGCTGATTTTATGAGTTACACAGAAAGCCTGGAAAGTCTTAATGCTTGGAATATAGTGAAACTTGGAAGAAAAAATTTAAAAGATAAAAATACGAACAGACAATATATATGTCAAAGGCAATGATTAAATTTAATTCATAAGACTTTTATCAAGGCAGGATTATGTCTGTATAACCGGCATCAAACTTGATAGATGCTCGTTGGAGTCCGTTAGTTGATAGATGAAGAAGTTCTTATTTTAAATAAAATGAAGAATCTTAATGTAATTAAATTATACTTTACATAAACCTTTCTAAGATTGTAGTATGCTATTAGATAACAACTGAAAATTAAAGGGAATTTTTTTTTTATCTAGATTTACGATCAAATGCTTGTTATCACACAATTCGCACTACCCTGTAATCGAAGAAACGCAAATCGAATTTTCTTCCCCCTTTTAATCAAGGTCGCCTCTAGCATTCGCAACTTTTAATTTGATCTAAAAATTCAAATACTGAGAAATAAATAAATAAAATTAAAATGTGGAAAGTATATTTTACACATTTTAAAAATCACTAAAGATTACCAAACGAGGATATACATTTACGGTATTCGTATTCAATAAAGAAAGTATCAAAGTTTTTGTTCTTTTTTTTTAAATGAAATAAACAGTACAGAAAAACATCGGCCATCGATACTGCTAATTCTCCGATGCTTTACAGAATCTGGTTAGAAATCTTTTGTCGACTCCATGAGTCGCGTGCGACTTATGGTGCACATATGGAAATGCTCTAAACATTGTCAAAAAACCTTTGATACTTTCTTTATTGAACACAAAAAAACCGTAATCTTTGTTTCTTTTTAATGATTTTTCTAATATTGTAGAATACTTTTTGGACGCAAAGTATATCTTAAAATTATTTTTTAGATATTTGTATTATTTGTGGAATCTGCATAGTAATCACAGTTAATGACATAAGTCAAAATAATACTTACTTACTTACTTATTTTTCAAATCCACTTATCCGTTAGGTTCGCGCGGGCAGCAGCACTATGGAGGATCTCCAGCGATCGCGATCTTCCACCATCAGGCGCATGTCCTCCCTGGTAATATCCAAGCGACTCGAATTAAGATTCTCCATGTAGTCTAGCCACCTGGTTCTAGGCCGACTCCATGGTCTCTTACCCACCGACTTGGAAAATAACAACTGCCTAGGAAGACCAGTTTGCAGCATCCGTATCACATGGCCATACCAGCGCAAATGAGATCTCTCATTGCGGAGAAGTAGCGGCTCAACACTTAAAGACTCCCTTATTGTGCTGCTGTGCACTCTATCTAGTAGGGTAACACTACTACACCTCACAGAAATCTCATTTCGGCCGCTTGTACCCGCGACCGCACTCTTTCGGTCATTACCCAAGCCTCATGACCATAGGTAAGAATGAGGACAAAGATAGATTTGAAGACGTTTCCCAGCTCGCGTTTGGTTACCACGGATCGACACAGTTCACGTCTTACACAGCTTGCTGCACCGATCCGACCATCCTGCCGCCCATCACTCGTGAATGTAATCCCGAGATACTTGAACTTCTCCACCTCTCTCAATGGGGCTCCCCTAAAATGGAGAGCGCACTGAACAGGCTGACTTGAAAGGACCAGAACTTCAGTCTTAGCCACTCTGATCTTCATCCCAGCTTCTTCAAATTTGGCTGCAAACCGGTCTAGTGCATGCTGACGTTAGTGCGAGAACACCCAAGGAGGACAAGGTCGTCAGCGAAGAGCAACCTCTCCACCAAGCAGTAGCCCACACAACCACGCTCATCTCCTCGGCTGCCCCTGCCTATCCAGTCCATAAAGATAATGAACAAGAGGGGCGACAGTAAGTACCCTTGGCGGAGTCCAACACCCATGGTGAACGGTCTTGACTTAATGCCGTTTATCCGGACACACATCTTATAGCTTTTGTACTGAGACATGATAGCAACCAGTAATTGCCACGAAAAAGAAAACTGACCCGTTCTAAGATTGTACTCAAAACATCACCAAAATGAACGATAGAATGATAAAAAAATAAGGATAGCGGTGTAGAATTGTCTGTAAAAGTAGGAAAAAAACCTCTAATCACAAAATTAAACATCCACGTCGGATAGGCATTTCCAATGATACGTTTTCCGTCAAAGTTTAACTAAGGAAACGAGTAAACCGATCTTAAGCAAGCTGTTCACCATAAAACTTTTCATATAACAGAAGCATTGTTGCTCAAAATGGCGGTAACATGCAGGGGAAAAAACTATACACTACATGATCAAAGGAGTAGGGACATCTGTTGCTCTACCGTAAAGCCGCAAAAAGCTTCAATCAGTAGTGCGTAGGACCACTCCGAGCTGCTATCACTGCCTCCACCCTACATGGCATACTGTGCACAAGTTTACGGTATGTGTCCACAGGTATTGACCTCCATTCCTCGAGGAGTGTCGTGGTCAGTTCCTGGACAGATGTAGGGCGAACCATCCTGGATCTCACACGTCGTTCCAATTAGTTCCAAAGATGTTCGATGGGGTTGAGATCAGGACTCTGGGCGGGCCAATCCAATTCTTCAACCCACATCTCGTCAAACCAGTCAGATATGGATCTTGCTTTTGGCAAGGCGCATTGTCATGCTGGAAGAGGAACGGCCCGTCACCGAAGTGTTCCCACAGCGCTGGAAGTGCCCCGTTATCCAGAATGGTCCTGTAGCCATCAGCATTGAGATTTCCGTCCTTCTTGATGAGCGGGCCCAGTCCAGTCCAGGAGAAACCCCAGGTGCTCACAGGGGTGTCCCAACTCCTTTGATCATGTAGTTTATGATGAAATTTAATAAAATTGCGTTCCTAATCATTCTCCAAGCGTCATTTCAAGATGAAGTTTGAAAAGGAAGCACCATACAATAGGTGCTGGGTCTAAAGCTATAGCCTTAATGCGCTGACCCCATGGTCATCAAGTGGCCTTGCAACATGCGCCATTTTTCGATCCAAAAGCTGGTAAATTTAAAGCGGCGATTACAATACTCGCTAGTCTCGATTACGTCTGACATGTTGCGCCATGTATGGGACTTATTAGACTGTCGCCTTAACATTGGCGTCTCAGAGAGGTGCTCATATCAAACATCTGTTAAGGTAGTACAAAATTTGAGACATAGACTATAGTTTTATCATTTATTTTGCCAACATATTGAGATCAGTTTTCTTATACGTATTTCATTGAGTTTTATTTTATTTCAACTGGTTTGGCTTAACTTGTACAGTATATTAAATTTCCAAGTAGTCAAATACTTTCCGTCAAATCATAAACTGCATTAATATACTTGAGTTTGATTTTAGGACCTGGTACCATTTTTAAATTTAATTGCCTTTAATATTCCTTGTTTTTCTAGATTGTATTGGGCAACAAGATGGATTCCGCTTCTTCAACAACAGCGATGTTTCTCAATGATGGCGACATGAATGAATTATTTTTCAAGGAAAATTCATTCGCAGAGGAAAATTTGGAAAAGTTTATATACATTTCTAACATCATTACTTGTCTATTGAATGTTATTGGTATTTAACAAATGCATTGATATGTTTTGTAATCACGTTTTATCCTAAAATGAGAAGTGGAAGGAACATGTGTATTTTCCATATCTCTCTTTCTAACATTGGGTTCGGGTTTTGTACAATATTTCACGTATCATTGGTCTTCACTGAATTTACCTTTAATCTTGGGGTTGATGGTTGTAAAGCGTTTTTCGGATTATACAGTCTATTTTTGTATTCTACGTGGTTTTTATTAGCAGCTTTGGGACTTCATTGCTATCTTCACGTTTTTTCTCATCCAATCGCAAGACGACTTCGTTCACCAATCATCACCACAGTTTTGTGCAGCATCATGTGGTTGATAGGATCGCTTCTCTCTGCACCCATCGTTTTTCATACTACTATGATTGAAAAACATAAAGGGCACTTCTGTGTATTAACTGGGTTTCTTGGGGGCCATTGCCATGAATATGCAATATACGAGATTTGTCTAAGTTTTGCGCCTTTATCGGTCATGCTTATCTTTTTTCTGCTGTTTATTATATTTTTATTTCGACGCACGCAATTCTTACCCAAAGAGGTAAAAAATACAAACAGAAAGATAGCAATCTTGCCTTTATTAATGGCTTCCATATTTATTATATCTTTCTTACCGATAACTGCAATAAGAATAGGCTCCCTTGAAGAAACGTTTTATGGTAGTAATTTTATTTCATGGCTTTACGTTCACCAAATCAGTCTACTCATGCTTAGTTTAAATCGCGTATTGAATCCAACCTTCATCTTTTTTTTCTTCAATGAAAATTTCAAAAAGTCCGTTAGTGCCAGCGTTCGATTCCAACTTAAATCACAAACAAACGAAGAATTAGTTCCCGATGATGAAATGTTTTCTCGACCAGTGCGTAACATCGACGCCACAGAACTTTTAACTGCATCCAGACAAATATAAATAAAATGTAAACGAACTAAGTTGGAAAAGAATGAAAAACACTAAGTGAAATTCTCTATTTCTGTTTACATATCTTTAAATGTTGACTATATATAAATAGCATTTGTCATAGTTATTTATGTTTCTCTTCCCGCTTGTGGCCAGTTTAGATAAATAGACATTCACGCTAAACCAAATAATATTTTTTCTTGTGTTAAGAAAATCGCATAACAGACTGCAATAAAATCCACTGGATACTTCATTTCTGTTTTATTTCTCCTCTCTATAGATTCAACACATTTCTACTGGTTACTGAGCAGTATACATGTTAATTAAAAGAATAATGATATATTTGCTATAAAGAAATAAAAACACTCTTTGACCACAACAGAAATAAATTTGGAAAAATACGATCTGGAAGCGCTTTTCGAGGGCGAAGCTCTCATCATTCAGCAGATTCAGGGAGTAA
The DNA here is from genome assembly GCA_023313115.1 of Rhysida immarginata. Taxonomy (NCBI): domain Eukaryota; kingdom Metazoa; phylum Arthropoda; class Chilopoda; order Scolopendromorpha; family Scolopendridae; genus Rhysida; species Rhysida immarginata. Next base: position 31,111 of record JAHWFO010011832.1, on the reverse strand, counting down.
AATGAGAAAATCCGATGATACTGATTGAAGTACGACAATCGACAATCGAACAGTGTAGTGAAAAAGAAAGACGCGAGTGGTCCAGGAGCCAAGCTCACTTTGCACGCTCGCCCAAAAAGTAAACCAGAGGAAGTACACTGAACTGGGAGAGAAGCCTGATGAACCTCTTTAGTCCTCCAGAGAATGAGTCCCGAGAAGGGACGAGTCAGATTGTGGATTGACGAATAGAGTCCCCAAAAATCAGCAGGATCTAGAAGATCCAATAGTTGGGGAAGACGGCCTTGTTAACGTCATCAAAGCAGACATCCAGGACATGGCGGGGCCTTCGAAACCTGAGGGGACCCTTAACAGCGAGTGGGTGGTCCAGGATAGCAGAAACCAGGGTGTTTTCATGATTCTCCATCTTGGGTAGCATGTTCTTCATAAGAGTCTGGACAAAGGTGCCTATGTGGGTCATCCCCAGATCCTCATAGATAGAGTGGTTGTTGGCAACTCTTCTGTCAAGTTGGGCAATGGACCGGAGAGCAACATTTTGGAAGGTCTGGAGATCCTTCCACCTAGACTTGCAAATAGAAGCCCAAGCAGGCATTCCATGAAGTAAGATAGTACGAATCACAACCTTGTATATCAAGAGTTTGTTATCCACACCAAGAGCGCTGTTTCGCCCCAGAAGTGCAATTAAACTGAACCTCGCTTTCTTTGCTTTGTTGAGCGCGTATTGGACTTGGTCGTTCCAATTTAGTTTGGAGTCGATCATGACACCAAGATATTTGTAGCTTTTTACCCACTCAAGTTTCTTGCCAAATAAGAAGAGAGGCTTTGGAGGGTTTTTGCATTTGCGAGTGATAAACATGACCTTGCACTTTTTGACATTCAGCTTTAATCGCCACTTTGTGAACCAGCTCTCGCACTGATGTAAAGCTTTTTGTAGTCGAGTGATGACATGTGCTGGGTTTCGTGCCCAGGTCATGATGGACCCGTCGTCAGCAAATAAGTAAAGATTACACTTTGTAAACTTGGGAAAGTCATGGATGAAGAAGTTGAATAATGCTGGCCCCAAGACAGAGCCTTGGGGTACACCAGCATTAACATCGCAGGGTTCAGACAAGCAGTCCCCAACCTTAACACGAAAAGTCCTCTTTGACAGGAAGGAGCGAACCAGAGCAATTAGATCGTCAGGGAACCCGTAGGTAATCATTTTGTAAATGAGCCCATCATGCCAGACTTGATCAAAGGCCTTTTGGACATCGAGGAAAATGAGGCCACCAAACATAGAGAGGTTGAGAGGACCGTTTAAATCAGCAACGAGCCTCCATAACTGAAGCTGACAAGAGTGGCCTGGACGGAAGCCAAATTGCTCACTACGAATGAGGTTGTTTGCCTCGCAGTAGTCGTTGAACCTCTTGAGTATAGTGCGCTCAAAGACCTTGGAAAGCATGGGCAACAAGCTAATGGGCCTATAACTTGTGGGAAGAGCAGGATCCAGTCCAGGTTTAGGAATGGTGATGATGACTGGGTCCTTCCAGGCACTAGGGAAATGGCCGCTAAGCCAGCAGTCATTCATGACCTTGGTGATGATGCAGATAACACTGGGAGGCAAATTCTTGAGAGCACTGTTGGTAATGGTGTCGATGCCGGCTGCCTTTTTGCTTTTGAGGCGCTTTATGATGTCCCATATCTCTGATTGAAGTAAAGGGGGGGCGAGTATTTATAGCGAAAACAAGCCAATCATAGAAATAGGTCAAACAGAGCAATAGAGAATCAAAGCTTGGCTGTCCAGGTGTCTGCGATTTTTATGGCAGCTATGTCTGCGGTGCGCATGTCACGTATTAGTAATTTGCATATCTCCAATGTGACCCTGCCAGCGCCATCTATCGGCAGATTTTGGAACTATTTTTTTCCTTCGCCAAACAAAATTCCATTGCCTCAGGATTGTTCTGCTAAAATATCAGGTCATTCTGACGAGTAGTTTTCAAATTATCGATTTTTGAAATTGTAACTTTAATTATAATCACCCTGTAGATTTGCGGAGTTCCCAGATTCTGGAAAGTCAGGGAAATGAAAAGTGGTCAGGGAAGTCAGGAAAAAAGGGCTATTTTCATGCATTGGGCGATTTTGGGCTACTAAAGTTCCCCAATTGGACGACCGAATAGTGCTTGAACCTGGCAACCCTGTCTGCGATAGGCCAATTGGTAGAGGCGTCGGCCATGATAGTCGAGGTTCCTGGTTCGAATCCAGGTCGCAGAGCTTTTTTGGACTTCAAAGTTCCCCATGCTCACTGCCTTGCGTCACAACCGACCGCTTATAATCACAGCATAATGCAGCCGAGGCGATCACAGCTTTTAAGTTTTTCGTACGAACTAACCTCATACTGTGCGGATGTTAGATTAACCTTACTATTAAATAGACGTATTTCTCCTTTTGCTTGATAAGGTTTCTAGTCTATGTAACACGCCAGTTATCGAGTTATGAATTCGACGCAGCTCTTTAGAAATTGCTTTCACTAGCACGAAGTTTCACGTCGCAGCACTTTCATTTGTAGCTGATTTTTAACTTTGGTGTTGTTTGCTCGTTTACACAGCTGAAGTTTTAAATTGTGTTTTTATGTTTTAATGATTTAAATGATACTGCCCAATTTCCTAAAAAATCACGTAGCGCACATAACTGTCGACACGTGGTAGTACACTTTCTGTTTACAGACCTATTGTTTTGTTCTTGTGGCGTGATATGTCAGACATACATATTTCCAAAGAGAAAAGATTGTTGGAAATATGATCACTTAGTTGGGGCATCCGTGTACAGCATAACACCTCATTGTATTAGCTTATTTTGAAAGTCACTAGGAATCGGTGTCTATTATATTTCTCACAGTATTTAATCTTACATTCATTTAATAAAGCTTTGAATTCTTATTCTCGTTATTCGGTCTTCTGTCACTCATTAAACTTTTTCACTGGGCAATACAGATGAACGTACATCCTTCACGGGAATAAGAATAGCGGCACTATGCTTAAAACTATCTTAGAGATAAAACGAAGTAAACCAGGAGCATTCTTCTGTGGATGTTGATGATGGGCATGTCTTATCCAATTAAATTAAATAACTTAAATTCTTCCGCACTTCTAATTCATAAATTGAAGTTTACAGATCTAAACAATTTGTATCATAATAAGATATTTTAGTCCAAAGAAAAGATTAGCTAGTGGTTCAGAACTGAATAGAGAGAGAGATTGAGTCAAAGCACTGTCAACGCTCATTTAATCAGTACAGATGCATTACCCTATCAAAAGTCATGGGGCACAATCACTTTAATAAAAACATTCAAAAATATACATATTTTAGTATCTTGTTGGTCCACCTTTTGCTGCTATCACAGCTTCTATTCTCTGGGGCATACTGTCCATAAGTTTTTGATACGTTTTGACAGGTAATTTTCGTAATTCTGCCATAAGTGCCTTGGACAGTTCGGTCACGGATTTCGGGCGTTCCGCACAAGCGCGCAATCGACGTTCTAACACGTCCCACAGATGTTCGATGGGGCTCAGATCGGGGCTCTGAGAGATGGGAGTGCTGCATTGACCAGAATGTCTTGGTAACGCTCTGCGTTTAGATGTCCATCCACAGAAACGAATGCATCCAGAACATACGATGAAAATCACCCCCACACCATCACCGACCCTCCGCCGAACTTCACCGGGGGCACATCACAGCTTGGCAAATAACGTTCCCCGGGCGTTCGCCATACCCAAACCCGTCCATCTGATTGCCAGATGGTGTAGTGGTACTCATCACTCCATTCAACCATTCGCCATTGGTCCAGAGTCCAATGTCGTCGCTCTTTGCACTATTACAATCTCCTCGCTGCTAATGTGAGGTTTGTGGGCTGCCGCTCTGTCATAAAAACCCGTTGTATGCAGTTCTCTGCGAACAGTCAGGGTGCTCACAGTTGTTCCCGTCGACTCTATAAACGATCTTGTCAGTCCATTAAGCGATGTGACGGCTTGCAGTGACCACTTTACGAAGAGCCCTTTGGTCTCTGGCCGGCATGATCTTGGGTCTTCCAGTCCTAGGCGGAACACTTGTGGTGCCTTTCTCTTTCCATGCCCGGATGACGTTGTGAACGGTCGATTTCGGGATGTTTAGGAGGGTTGACGTCTCTCTAACAGTTTTGCCTGCGAGATGGTACCCAACAATTGTGCCTCTTTGGAAGCATGAAAGCTCTTTTCTTTGAGACATTCTTACAGCATTCACACAAGCATCATCTCATAATAGCATACTCTCCGTTATGTAGTGTTATGAAGAATACCAACTGTGAAATTGCAAAGGAATGTCTCATTTCCATGCAAATCCGGGTTGTCCCATGACTTTTGATAGGGTAGTGTATGACGAAAACGATTTACCAATTTTCTACAGCAGATATTAAATTTCCCCTAGAATCATTTCCTGCTAATCAACTGCGATTGCAAATCAAAAATATGGAACTAAATACCATTGAGGTTTCTTGCATAATATTCGTATTCTCGCTTAAGTCAAGCATTTTAAAATCAAATTCAATTAAATGTTTTATATTTTCAATTTACCAAATATTTATCATAATTTTAATTATCATTAAAACTCGCAAAAAAGAGAAATCATGGAATCGATTGTAGAGATAAAAATAAATAAATCTGTAAATGAGAATTTAAAAAGGGGAACATTTAAATAGAAATAATCAGTTTTAACATTTAAATCCGATTTTATCCTATGTGGATGATTTCATTTTTAATTTTTTTTAATGTCAAGGAGTCTGCGCTGTTGAATAATTATTATTCTCCAAAAAAAAAAAAAGACAAAAAAAAAACTCAAATGTTACAGGATCCTGCGATGATAAGCAAAGCATTTTCTTCAGAGAGCTTTATTCCGATAGCATGTTTTAAGGAATAACTCAATCAAGAAGTGAAGAAAACAACCATTAATTACGTAAGATGTTACAATTTAATTTAATAATTATTTCAAAACTGTTTCTCGTGTATTTAATTCCAAACTTAAAGCCTTTTTATGCGTTATATGGAAAGGTTGCAAATTTTAATTCTAGGAATATAATGAAACATGGAAGAAAGAACATAAAAGATAAAACAACAAACAAACACTATTAAATTTAGTTCATAAGACTTTTTTCAACGCTTCCAGGCAGCAAACATGATAGATGTCATGATAGAAGGAGTCCGTTGTCAGTCGAAGGAGTCCTTATTTTAAATAAAATAAAGAGTCTTAATATAATTAAATTAAACTTTCCACACAACCTTCTAAGAATGTTTTAGCGCAAACAGTTTACAACTCAAAAGTAGAAGCAAATTTTTAGTCTAGATTTACGATCATATACTATTATCACTCATTTCACACTACTCTGTAATCGAAGAAACGCAAAATCGATTTTTTTTTTTTTTGCCCATTTACATCAAGGTCATCTATGGCATTCGCAACTTTTAATTTGATACTATAAACTCAAATACTGAGAAATAAATAAACAAGAATACAAGTCGTAAAACGATTTCCAAATAAGCTGAAAAGAAGAATATAAAAATTTGTCTTTTAATTTCATAGTAATATTTTGGATACAGTAAAATTAATGGCGAAAACTGCAACTTTTTTTTGTTCTTTCCATTGCCAGAAAATCCATCCCTTCGTAATCAAAGTTACCATAAACATTAGGAGAGAAAAATCATTCTTGCAAAGCATTATGGGGGAAATCTTGTAAACATTCCAAGGAGCTTTAGCTGTGACAGATGTAATTTTAAAATAGAAAATTTCACTTTTACCTAAATAAACAATAGAAATTCCTATGATCCACATTCACTTGTTTATATTGCTTCACATTCACGTTAAAACACAAAACAATACAAATTTCTTGCAGATGCTGTAACCTAACCTAACCTAATTAAGCAACAGCATGTGCACGGGGATGCGAGATCCACTTATGCATCACTGCTCCATATACATGTCAATCAACATATCAAAATTAGCAGATCATTTCGTTAAGTCGATCAAAATGTTTACAAAATTTCAATTTCATTCTTAATTTTATTTATTTATTTCCTAGTAGTTTTGTCGTCCAACTTTAATGAATTGTTAAAATGAAATGAGCGCGTGCCTCGACATAACAGGCACGTGCTCCAAGCTGACGTCAACATTGTTTAAACGATAAACAAAAATTAACATTGTATTCACTTATGAATCGTCACTACGCATCGATTGATATATTACATGCCCTCAGTTGAAATTCTTACTATTAGTACTTGAAGGGGTCCACGAAATCGCATGATACATCGTTTTCAAGTTATCGTGCAAACGACGGCCGGTCGGACAGACAAACGTACGGATTAGGCTTCTATTCTTATACAGAGTGGTTATAAAATAACGTAAAGTATTGGACGAAACATAATCAAATTTGATGGGCGTACATAGCGGACCATGGGATTTCGATTTCTAAAAAGTAAAAATTAGTACCGAAAGTTGCCACCAATAAAATTTTGGTCCTGCAAAAGTATATTAGTGTGAATACTGAATGATTAAATGCCAAACGATACAGCACACATCAATTTTATTAACAACAAATGATTGTAACTTACAAATGAAGTTCAATATGACCAACATCGTGATGTTCCAAGAACTTCATACGATGCACGACATTTACCACGGCACCTCGCGACATATAAGAATTAATTTGTCTCACCTGTAACGTTATTCTATCTTTCAACGTTGCGATATCGGGGACATGTCCTTGGTACACAACACTTTTAAGAAATCCCCACAACCAAAAATCACAAGGATTGAGATCGGGCGACCTCGGTGGCCTTACCGTAGGAATTGCAATTCTTGCTAGTTAGTACTCACAAGTGAGCACGTGTTATGATGTTGAATGAGTAACTCGGAAACTTCTTGTTGGAATTTGATCAAATTTTAACGGTATACACAGTCTTATGTACCCTGTTATTCCCCCAAATTTTATTAATCTAGGCTTTACAGAACCTGGGTTATTAACTTGTTGGTCTTGGTGGCGGCATTTTTATTTCTGTTCATAACTCAGTTATCGTTCAAATTCGGACCCGTGTTCATATGAACTTTTTTGCTTAGAATCGCCCATACTAACTCCCCTAGAAGTTTGTACAATAAATTCTGAGACACCCTGTATAGATTTAGCTAAAGCTCGTAATAAGGAGTCACCGAAGTACTCTTTGGGGATCATTTTCCTGGACGTAGCATTTTGAAAATCGAAAAGAATGTCATATACGTCTTGTGCTCGTGATTCCCGTTCGAATGACATATTACATGCCAATAAAAAATTTTAATGGGGGACGGGGGAGGGCTTTAGGTCTGAATAGTCACGAGACTGTTAGATCAACTTCAATGATAACCTAATCAGATGAGCTCAGGAAGGGTTTCTGTCGAGTACCTAAAACAGGATTTGAAAAAGTGAAAGGCATTTTCGAGAAATCGTCGGACATACAGACGGACAGAAACACATACAGAGCGAAACACAAAACAAAGTATCGAAGTTTGTTTTTTTTTTAATGAAATGACCCGTAGAGAATTACAGCGGCCATCGAGACTGCCAATTCTCCGATGCTTCGCAGAATCTGGTTAGAAATCTCTAATCAGGTGCGAATTATGGCGCGCATATGGATATGTTCTAAACATTGTCAAAAAACCTTTGATACTTTCTTTATTGAACACAAAAAACCGTAACTGCATATTTTTGTTTGTTTCTTTTTAATGATTTTCTAGAAGCGTAAAATACTTTTCGGACACAATGTATATATTAAAAATAATTTTTTTCTGTTTTTTCTATCTAAGTCAAAAAACTGTCACAAAAAAGAAGACTGCCCATGAAGACTGTACACAATATATCACCAAAATGAAGGATAGAATCATAAAAGATAAGGACAGTGGTGTAGAATTGCTGTAAAAGTAGCAAAAGTCTCTAACCATAAAAATAATATCTACGCAGGATACGTATTTCGAATGATATATTATCCGTTCAAGTTTAATCCACGAAATGGGTAAACCGATCGTACCAAAAAAAAACTTCATATATTAAAGGCACTGTTACTCAAAATGGCGGTAATATGCAGGGAAAAAAAATTATGGAATTTGAAAAAGTAGCATTCCTAATCATTGTCCAGCGTCATTTGAAGATGAAGTTTGAAAAGGAGGCACCATACTTTAGATGAGCCATATTGGGCCTAAAGCTACATCCTTAATGCCACGACCCCCACAATCATCATGTAACCTTACAACATGCGACATCTATGTGGGGATAATTGAAAAACTTGGTCTTTATGCTCCCCATCCAAGCCTTGGCAAATTTAAAGCAGAGTATACGAGGCTCACTAGTCTCGATTACGTCGGACAGGCTGCAACTTGGATAGGACGTGCTAGACTGTCACCTTGAAATTGGCGTCTCATAAGAGGTGCTCATACCAAACATCTGTTGAGGTAGTACAAATTTGGAGAGAAAGAATTTAGTTGTGTTATTTATTTTGGCAACATATTGAGGACAGTTTACTTATATTTCATTCAGTTTTCTTTTATTTCTACCGGTTTGGCTCAACATGTACGTATATTAAAGTTTAAACCAGTCAAATACTTACCTTTAAATCATAAACTAAATTAAGATCTTCGTGTAAAATTTTAGAACCTTGTACTATTTGTTAATTTAATCGCTTTTAATATTCATTGTATTTCTAGATCGTATAGAGCAACATGATGGATTCCGCTTCTTCAACAATAGAGAAGTTCCTCAATGGCGACTTCGATAAATTGCTTTTTGAGAACACCCAGAACAATTCATTCACAAAGAAAACTTTGCTGAAGTTCTTATATATTTCTAGCATCAGTACTTGTCTATTGAACGTTATTGGTATTTTAACAAACGCATTAATATGTTTTGTAATCACGTTTTATTCTAAAATGAGAACAGGAAGGAACATGTGTATTTTCCATATCTCTCTTGCTAACATTGTGTTCGGATTTTGTTCACTATTTCAAGTATCATTGGTCTTCGCTGAATTTACCTTTAATCTTGGGATTGATGGTTGTGAAGCATTTTTCGGATTGTCCGGTCTATTTTCGTTCTCTGTATGGTTTTTATTTGCAGCTTTGGGACTTCATTGCTATTTCCACGTTTTATCTTATCCAATCGCAAGACGAGTTCGTTTACCACTCATTACCACAGTTTTGTGTTGCTTCATTTGGTTGATAGGGTCGCTTCTGTCTGCACCCATCGTCTTCTACACAACAATGAGAAAACATGAAAGTTATTTCTTCTGTACCGTGACTGGCTTTCTTGGGGGCGATTGGGATGAGTTTGCAATACACGAGATTAGTCTAAGTTTTGCATTTCCTTTATCGGTTATGCTTATCTTCTTACTGCTCTTTATTATATTTTTACTTCGACGTACGCAATACTTACCTAAAGAAGTAAAAAGTACCAATAGAAAAATAGCAATATTTCCTTTATTAATGGCTTCCATGTTTATGTTATCTTGGATGCCGATAACTGCAGTTAGAATAGGCTCCCATAAGGAAACGTTTTATAGTAGTAATATAATTTCATGGGCTTACGTTAACCAAGTCAGTCTACTCATGCTTAGTTTAAATTGCGTATTGAATCCAACCTTCATCTGTTTCTTCTTCAATGAAAACTTCAATAAGTCCATTAGTGGCAGTGTTCGATTCCAACTTAAATCACAAAGAAACGAAGAATCAGTTCTCGATGATGAAATGTTTCCTCGGCCAGAGCGTAACATCGAAGACGCGGAAACTTTACATGCATCCACACAAGTATAAATAAAAAGTAAACGAACTGAATTGGAAGTGAAAACAATGGAAAACAATCAAGAGAAATTCACTACCCTTTGTTTATATCTTTAAATGTCGACTATATAAATAGCATTTGTCATTGTTGAATATGCTTCTGTTCCCGCTTATGGCCAGTTTAGATAAATGGACATTCACCCTAAACCATCCATTATTTTTTGGTGTATTAAGAAAATCGCATACACTGCAATGAAAACTACTGGATACTTGATTTCTGCTTTATTTCTCCACTCTATAGGTTTCACACATTTCGAAAAAATCTCTACTGGTTACTGAGCGATCTATATGTTAATTAAAAGAATAATGATGATATATTTGCTATAGAATAGTTTGTATTAGACCATGTTTTCAAAATTGCATCAATTTCAATATAAACGGTTTTTTGGGCATTATACATCGAGTGGCAAATTTATTAGGCACACTTCTCAAATAGGAAAGTTTTTTAGCCGCTTTCACTCCTCGTATTCGTCGAGCCATAGCCTCCACAAGGTTTATGAAGACTATTCAGGTATTTTTACCCCATTCATCGATGATAGGCATATGCAACTCCAGCAGACTGGGAGTGAGCTGCTTCCGAGCGCGGATAGCTCTGCTGACCTCTTTCCACAGATGCTCGATTGGATTTAGATTGCAACGGCTATGGAAAAAGACCAAATTAGACACAAATCGGGCCTCATGTTGAAAATGTCCTAGGCTTGGAGGAAAGACAGTGAGCGTGAACGGATGAACCTGGCAAGGAAGAAGATTCAGATAGCAGGAGTTCAATGATTGTTCAGTGGGGATCAGTAGGCCTCAAATTTGCCACGAATATATTTTCCACCCCATAATCACCTACCTACTGTAAAGTTGTAGTTCACTTCATGTCCTGTTGTTTGATGCAATACCCGGACTCTGCCATCCACATTTTTCAGGAGGAGCCAAGATATTTCAGAGCATCCAGTGTTCTTTCAGTCGTCAAGAATAAGATAGCCTATTCAAGGCCCACTGGAAGCAAATTTTCCTGGGTATTTTTTTTTAGAAAAGCGTGGCATTCGTCGGCTATGAATACCCATTCCTCACAGTTGCCTTCAGTTCTGCGTTCAAAGGTGTTCTTTAGCATTCCCTGGTTGTATGCGACTGGTATTTGACTATTGCTACACGCTCGTTGGATTTTACCACCATGCTCATTTGCACATGTCATCCAGCACCTATTTCTGGTCATAGAACTTCATGTTTCTAATATTTCCTTCCATAATTTTTCTTGTTTAGGTGATGCTGGATTCTGTGTACCTTCCACCAACTATTATGTTTCTTCAACTGCTAACTCCCACAAAGGATTCAAAACAACTGATTTACAGATTCAAACGATTAGACTTCTCTGAGAAAAGATTAATCGATTTTCTTGGAAGGGGTGGGTCTAATAAATTGGTCACTCAATGCATATCGCTACCATACATGTATTGTATAATATATTTGAATTTTCTTAGAAAAAATGTACAATTCAATTTATTTGTGTTAATATAAACTTTGTATAAATATATAAAATTCTTAAAAGATGTTTTATGCACTTAAAAATAAAACAAATAAGACATCTGACTTAAATTTACGTACTTTCATTTTATCAAACCATTTACAACGCTCGTTTCGTTATATCCTCATATCCGGAAAATATAATTTTTATTTAGACAAAATTTGCGTTCTATCACTTTAATTTTTTTGTTTAATGGAGTAAGTGTGTGTGAATTTTTTTGAAAAAAATCCGTAATTACCAATGTAGACGTTATAGTTTTGATAAACATGTTTAACGGATTTTAAATGCAACTTATTCAATATGGACTATGGCTTGTATTTTTTTGAACTTCTAAAAGTTCTTAATTTTTGTTTAGTTTTTCCTTAGCAAAAATGTCTGTAAAAAAAATTCTGCAAGCTAAATTTACACACTAAGATAATCCTCACTTAACCTTATATAAATTAGCATTCTGTTATATTAGACTCTTAACTTAAAACAATAACTTAAATTTTCTTCTTCCTATAGGGAGTGCAAGTGTGACGTCAGTCCTTGGAATTTTTCAGTCACGTGACTCGATTTGGTTCCAAACAAGTCTTCTCGCTTCGGGATTTAACATGGTTCCAACGTAGGGATGGAATAAAATCGCTTTGTATAAGCCCAGTGTTTATAACACATTTAAAATGTGAAATTGTTTAGTTCCTCACTGCTCAAGAAGGAGCCAAAACAGCGATTTAGACATCTATCGTTTTCCCAAAGAAAGAAAGATCCGCGAACGATGGCATTCTTTTGCTAAGTGATTAAAAAGCGTTCTAATATTAATGTATAAATTATATAATGGGATTAAATGTCTTAATAATAGTATCAATTACACAAATTAACATAATAATTTAAGAGATGTCATTTTTACTGGCCGCCCGTTTCAACGTTACTAGTACGTATATTGCGTCGTTCCAATGTTTGGAACCAGCGATCCCATTTCCTAGGCTCTCGGCCCGTTCATCGCGCAAATGACGTCAGCTGTGACTTAGTCACTTGCACTCCCTATAAAAAACAAGATATTAATCCTCCTGGGGAAGGTATAGGAAAGTAGCGGAAGCGCTGAGGTCATCGATTTTTACCCTTTTATCTGCACTTTTTAAACCCCCCCCCCCATTTTTTAATCGAACAATTGATTTTCTCGAACGTAGTGTTTAGAAAATGAAAAAGAGCTCTATCTTTTTTCGTTTCTCATCATTTCCGAACGAATGATATATGACATGCCATACTCGTATGTTGCCATAGTTCTGAAGACCAAGTGACTCCCACCCCCACAACTCCGACCCTATTGGGACAATTTGGCCCAAACTTTACAGTAATGTTGATCTTGCTTAGAGGAATCTGCACACCAAATTTCACTCCTTTATATGCATAAATATGCGCAGACCATCTGGTCCCCTCTAATTTCCGCCCCCGAAACTAAATAGTGAAGATGCACATGCCAATAGGAAGCTACATTCCGAATTTCAACCTTCTACCCCTTAGAATGCGGAAATTATAAAGGGGACGGACGGACAGACAGAGGGACATTGTGAAAACAATAAGTAGCTCCTTTCTTCCGCTACTTAATAATATACGCGACAAGGGTTAAAGTAAATAAATTTTTTATTCCACAATTAAGAAGATGTCAACTGTAGATGACTTAAGAAAACCTTCATAGACCTTTTTTTCACTTGTTTGCATGTTCATGTCAACATATTTTAATTATTTCATTCTAATAGAATCATTACAAATCTATTAACTTGCCATCCAAAGTATACGAGCTTTCAATTGCAAGTACTAAGGGGAAGGAGCTTTTCACAATCGTCTTCATCCCATTTTTTAACATAATTACGTTATTCCAGCACTTGTCATTCTCCATTGATTATTTTACAAGAAAAGGTTCAAACAATGTAACAGGTCTAATTTTTGTTTTGATGGTCAGACGTCCATTGCAGCTGTACCCAGTACCAAACGAACGAAAAGGTGTAACGTCATTTGAAACAGTCGATGCAGGTCACAGAAAACTCCGTTGTCCCCTTTTATGGAAGATGGTTGAGAAATTAAAAAGTGAAATAAACTATTAAGAGAATTTAATAGGGAGATGGAATAGAATACTGTATACGTAAAAATGAAGAATTGCAGCCTTCACTGACTAAAGATCAGATGGTAAAACGAGATGATTATAAAGAAATAATATAATTGTTTTTAGGGTAAAACAGAAAATCATTTTGTTTCTTCTTCGTCTACAAATAAACAGTCGAGTCACACTAATGCGACCTCCTCCTATTTGTGATGTCAGCGCTAAATAATCAATCGCAGAAGGCACTAAATAACATGAGGTAATCTGCGTAGATTGTAGCAACACCGAGACCAACGAGATAACAAGGCCTGGAAGCGAAAAAGTCACCTGACCATCGGGGTGCTAGCAACAATCCAACCTTCATTGTTTCCAAAAAAAAGAAAAACTCATTGTTTACATCTAAGATTGAGACAATAAAGGTTGGATTGTTGCTAGCACCCCGATGGTCAGGTGGCTTTTCCGCTTCCAGGCCTTGTTATCTCGTTGGCCTCGTAGACACACCTCCTAGAAAGAAAGCCGAACGACTGAAACGTCATACATTGTTACATCATCATAAATCGACCAAATTTAAGGCTTATTATTGGTAGAAATAAAATTAACAATGGTCGAAATCGAGGCCAACGAGAGACAGGCCAGGGCACTCAATAGTCACCTGACCATCCGGGTCCGGGCAACAATCCATCCTTAATTGTTTCCAACAATCGAAAAAATACTAATTATTAAAATCCAAGATGGAGACAATGAAGGATGAATTGTTGCCCGGACCCCAATGATCAGGTGTGACTTTTGAGTGCCCTGGCCTATCTCTCGTTGGCCTAGATGAATACAATTAAATGAATATAATGCTTCGTTTCGTTCATTTAAGATTTAAGGAAAAAAAATTAATTACTGATTCATCTCTAAGCACACGATAATTCAGAATTTTGGAGGAAAAAAATTGATAATTAAATTAATTTTTTAATTTTTAATTTTTAATTTTATGCTAATGGAGAATTTCTTGAATTATTCATTTAGTTAATTACTTGTCTGTGAAATTTCTCAGGAAATAATGATTTTAGTTGCAAAAGCAATGCTTATTATTTATTTACACGGGTTCTGAATAAAGCTTATTAATCAACACGGCATGGAATATACAGGATGAATGCAAAAGTCAATGAATGGTGCACTTTTATTTTTTGAACCGAAGCAGATATGTCAATTTTGATGAATCCAATAAATAGGAAGTTGTGGATGGCCTATCCCATGGTGCACTTTTCATCATCCCAAATATGCAAATTA
>JAHWFO010011832.1:0-11388 GCA_023313115.1 Rhysida immarginata | reverse complement strand
TGAAAAGTGCACCATGGGATAGGCCACCCACAAATTCCTATTCATTGGATTCATCAAAATTGACATATCTTCTTCGGTTCAAAAAGTAAAAGTGGGGTTCAGACTTTTGTATTCACCCTGTATAAGGATAAAAGACATCAAAGGACCGGCACGACTGTACTACATCATAGGATGAAACAAAGGCAGCATGAACATCGGTCGAATTCAGATTATATTTGTATGGCTGAAAATACAAATAGACCACGTCCACTTTCAGTAAACGCCAATTGTGGTCCACACCAAATTTTAAGACAAGAAAAATTATATTTTCGAGACACAATAACGTGCATCTCTTTGTGTAAATCACGATTCCTCATTTTTTAAATAAAATAACAGCTTAAACTCTAAATTATTATGAATGTTCAAAATGTGACTTCGTCTACTTGTATTTTCAGTCATCTATTTGCAGTACACATACATATAAGTATCTGGTAAAAGGGTACAAAGATGCGGACTGTTTAGATGGAAGATAATGAATGATTAACTCTTCCAATACTCATCTTTATCCTTCCTATATAACAAAATTTCAGTGATTTGTAAATGGAAATCGTTATACTATGGACACCTTAATTCAATCGTTAAATTAGATATGCATTATTCCTATGTTATAGATAAATTTGAAAGTTAACTGCCACGCATTTTCAAAAAAAATTCATTAGTATAGGTAAGGTGATATACATAAGAAGTCATCAGTGATGCAGATCACAGGGTGAACACAAATGATTGATTTAAATTTGTAGGTGTATTATTTAACATATCAAGAAATTTTACAAGTACATAGAGCAACTCACAGAGTTTTTGTCGTGTTACAGGTGATCGATATGTGCCCATTCAGTGACTATGCAGATATAAAGTCTGTAATCGAGTTCATCCCATACTCGATGAAGCAGGTCCCCGTCAATTTGAGCAAAAGATCAGTGATATGGCCCGCAGTTCTGGCAGATCAGTGGGTATGGCAGCACAAAGTCTGAATCCTTCTCATACCCCCGTAAAAAGAAGAAGTTAAGTCAAAGGAGCGCGGAGGCCATGGCAACTTTCTTGACCATTTCTAGCACGACTGATCCATCAATTTTACAGCTATAGCCGTCTAGCGGCTCCAAGCAGAAACATATTTTTGCCGGACATTTTGAAAAACAAAACAAACTTGAATTGTTGTATGTATTTGGAAAGTTTCATGACTGTGTGTTAGATAATACACTATAATAAAATCATGAAACCGCATCAATTATTTGCGTTCATCCTGCATTTGTTGGCAACGTTTTTTAATATTAACAAAAACGTGAATAATATGTCATTCCAGCAGGTTATCGCCACCGGCCTGACTTCCAGAAAGGCGGCTTAATTCCCCTTGAGGGTCTTGACAGCTAATTTACCCAGGGAGTTGATTTTTTGCAATGACTGTGAAATCTATGGTGGAGAAACAAATCAGGAGAACAGTGGATTGATTCGATAGGCTTTTGGGCAAGTTAGCATCTAGGTCATTTCGCACCCTTAGACAGGACTAGTATTTTAAGACAAACCCGAGACAATTTCACATACAGCAATTATTATCTTTACACCTTCCGAGGACAATCTCAAACTTCCATACACAGCGGGATTCAAACCCGCGACTCGTAGGATTCGAGAACTGGAACGTCTGTGCGTCAGCGGTCTCGGGCACTAGGCCGACAGGAGAAAACTTGCAAGAAAACGGCACAGGTCTTCCAGATGGATTACAACAAGAGAAGATCGTCGGGTTGTGCAAATAGCGAAGAGACGAATGGCAACTGAAATTCAGGCAGCAGGACGGAATAGGTCAGCGAGCCATTCGGAATAGTTTCTATGCGTAGTTTTACAATACATTCGACAGTAAAGATTTGTTTAGTGTAGATCCAATTATTATTGTACGGTTCAATGGCATTCTTCTCTAATCGTATTCGGTGACCTGAACATGGGATTACCTACATGGATACTTTTACTAATGAATACCGTCTAATATTCCTCATGCACTTTCTACTATTCATAATATTCATACGTTATGTTCACTAAAGTCTTCTATTTTAGAACTATACTGTACAAATATACAGGACATATTTTTTCTTAATGCTTAATACTACACTTGCAGCTTCAAATAAATGTACAGGGTGGCCCAAAAAAAAATTTTACTCACTTTGAGAGTTGATAACGGTCTTATTATTGAACAGATTTTAATGATATTTTAACATGTTCATATTGGCATAATGCGGAAATGTTTCCTATCATAAAATATGCAAATTATTTAAATATTTTTAGCCGCTAGCGTATGCAGTTATGCACAGTTATGTACACTACTGTTTATAAAAATCGCAACACCCTGATGGAATAGCCCAATCTGCATTAAATTTGGAGCATTTGCATATCATGGGTCAGAAAAGAAACCATTAGATTTTCAGGTCAATACAATGCGTTTTATTGTCACATTAGTATCGGGTGAAACCACCGTGGGATGCAATTACAGCCTCTAAAAACGTCGTGGCATTGAGTCAAACAAGCTCTGAATAAGGGCCTGGGGAATGTCCTGCCATGCTCTGTCTACACGGGTATACAGTTCATCCACAGTTGCTGCTGCAGGAGTCTGACGAGCCAATCGATGAGCAACCCTGTCCCACACATGTTCGATTGGGGACATGTCTGGTGAACGAGCAGGCCAGGGGAACAAGGGCGTCTGGTGTGCTTGGAAAAAGGCGAGGACATTTCTGGCCACATGCGGTCGGGCATTGTCCTGTTGGAATACAGCGCCTGGAAAGTTCTGCAGGAAGGGGATGACCTCGGGTTGCACAACTTCCCTGATGTACCGGTCACTGTTCAGATTGCCATGGATTCTGATCAGACGGGAACGGCCATAGTAAGTGATTGCACCCCACACCATCACCCCTGGCGTTTGTCCTGAATGACGCTGCAGGATGCATTCTGGAAGGTCGCGCTCGCCACGAAGTCTTCTGACTCGTATCCTGCAAGTTAAACCATGGTGCTGCAAGTTAAACCTTGACTCATCCGAAAACACAACTTGTTGCCATTCAGCTTGCCACTGTTGGTGTTGATGGGCCCATTGCAACCTGAGGCGCCGGTGGTTTTGAGTCAAAGGAATCCGCAACAATGGTACTCGTGCCATCAGTCCTCTGGAAATCAAACGGCGTCGTACAGTGCTAGCAGACATTGTCCTGCCTACTGTAGCACCCCACTGTTGTGCTAACACTGTGGAAGTGGCTGTACGATCTGCTACACACTTGCGATAGAGGTGTATGTCATCTCGCGGTGTCGTCGTGCTGGGTCTTCCTGAGCCTGGTCTTCGGTGTGCCCTGTTCTCTTCGCTCCACTGCCTCCATGCACGCATAATTGTCGTTGCATTACGTCTTACACGAGCAGCAATGTCACGATACGACCATCCCGCTTCACGCAGACCAATTATGCGTCCTCTTTCAAAGTCTGTCAGCTGTTGATATGGTACCCTTCGTCGTCGTCGAGGCATGGTGTTCTTTCAAGCAATTACTCTGAAAATCTAATCATTTATACTCTGACTCATTGTATGCAAATATTGCAAATTGCATATGGATTAGACCATTCCATCAGGGTGTTGCGATTTTTATAAATAGTAGTGTATTTGCCTTGTATGGCTTCACTGCAAACTACATCATTGGACCGATTTTCTTCGAAGAACAGAACGATGGTGTTTTGGTTACAGTGACCATCGCGGGTACCTGTTACTTAATGATTTTACAGGATCATGTTATTCCTTACATCAGACAACGAGATAGGCATATTGGGAAACGCAACATTCCAATAAGATGGCGCGGCGCCAAACGATCATTTCTGCAAAACATTTTTTTGCTTTCTATTTTTACTGAATATTCCAATAGCATGGCCTCCTCGCCTAGTCACAGGGATTAAGGACGGGGATCGAGGAGGCCATGCTATTGGAACATTGCAGGATCTAACCAGACCAACAACCTTCTGTGACTAGGCGAGAGATAACTAAATTCTCACATCCAATGTTGCAATCTACCGTTTTCAATATCGTTAACCAGTTAAATTTGGTGATTGTAGAGAAAAGCAGCCATTTCCAGCAGGTTATTCAATAAAAATGATAAATTCCTTACTTATATATTTTATGACTGGAAAAATTTCCTCATTATGCCAATATGAACATTTTAAAATATCATTATAATCTGTTCATTGATAAAACCATTATCAGCTCTCAAATTGAGTAAGTTTTATTTTGGGCCATCCTGTAGTTAACACGAATATTTGGAAACGTTTTGTCTAAAATTATCATAATCAAGCTCTGACTTTTTTTTTTTTTAATTTTTTCTTTTGTAATCAGCACGAAAAATGCTTTAAACCGCTAAAGCGGTTTTGTGTATTTTAGGTTATCTGTACTAAATCTTTACTGTTTTCTCTTTTTTGTATTCAAAATATTTACAGATTCATCAGACATTATTTATAGCAGTTGTCTTTATCACTATTTACACATTAACATGCTAATTATTTCTTCCATCAAATCTATACGTACCATATGATCTCCGAATTTTTTCTTCATACTCATTGCTATCCGTACAGGCAGAATTCTATAGTTCTATTAAATTATTTACTTTAGATTATTAAAATTTATATCAAGCTTTTTTTTTGAAATACGTTTCTAAAAGGAAGCTTACATTTTGGTTGATGACCTCATTATTAAGAAATAAAATTAATAAACCTTTACAGCATTTCGCATAATTCCAAGCATATTATGAGAAATTTTATAAACTATTTTCATTATTTTAAACCACAACTTCTCGTTTAAAAAGATCACTCTTTTTTCCAGAGATAAAGACTTTTAATGCTTCCTTTCTCTTTCCCAGGATTGGCCAACTGTTTCTGGTTTTAACGAATGGCCAACCAGTGTCTCCAGGGAGCCCCTCCAACAAACAAAAGTTTTGTGCCTTATTTTCAAAAAATGTGAGCATCTGGAATAATATTTTACAATAGAATCATCCAAAAGATGCACCTTTTTTCTAGAATATAAAAAAATTAACGAATGGGGAAAGGAACTACAGAAAGACGAAAGAAGCATGAAAAATTTCCATGAAAACACCTTCAAAACGTTCATCTTCATTTTTATGAATCCTCTTTTATCCAAAAAATTTTAAAAACTTAGTTGGAATTTCTTTTAAAATTAATTCAGCTAACGAAACTTGACAAGTGTTTTTTTTCTTAACTATCAAACTTTTAATAGTCGCAGTATTTACGAGGCTACTTTTAAATTAATTATTAAGCAAGGAGCAGAGATAATGTGACAGGTAGAATAAAGTTATGATGTCAAATAGGTGAACACACAAAATTATGACACAGGAAAAGGTAGAAATATGGCTCCCCTTTTAAAACGCTCAAAATATTTGAATAATCTTTTGTTATGTTTTGGTCAATTCAAACACATCAGATAAGCTCAAGTGTGGGTATTTATGGTTTGGTTTGGTTTGTTTGGTATTAACGTCCTTTTCAACTGCCATGGTCATTTCAGGACGGCGTTATAGGGGCCGCAAATTTTGCCTCGCAAGGGTTCTTTAACGTGCAGCCGGCAAACGACTACACGGGACCAACGGCTTTACTTCCCTTCCGAAGGAAGTGCGTGATCTCAGGATTTTCCCCCTGAAAAAATCCTCGTCGTCCTCGGCCGGGGTCGAACCCGCGTCCTCGGGGGGTATTTATGGCTTCTGGGAGGCCATTTTAATTGTATGGCAAAATAATGTTACTAAATTCAAGAGTCAAAACATTGAAGTTAGTGACTAATAATGTATACTACCGTCTAACAATGAAATGTAGACGAACTTTCTTTGAACTAAAATAAATATAATACTATTTCTGCTATAAAAAATAAAAATTAACAGATAAAAAAAATTAACTCCGCATTTGCATCATTTTATTTAACGGAAGAAATCACAGACATAACAATATCCGTCTGGTCCGACACAATTATTATGAGCTCACGTTTGCCATCTTTGGCATTGTACTCATTCTTCACTCCGACTATAGTTTTCTTTTGCTACCATCGTGGAAGATGCATTTAGCGTACATTGTTTCAGGTATTCTATTCAGGATAAGCGCGCCTTCCGATTTGGAATCATTCTCTATAATTTCCTCCTTTTCTTCCTCTTCATTACTGCTGGTCTTAGGTGTAGTCGCTCTCTGGGCTCTGATACGACTGCTTCTCCCTCGTACACTGCCTCTACCATGAACAGTAAGGCTTCTATTCAGACTGCATTCACCACCAAAGAGATGAAACCAAAATGTTGATTACAAACCGGGGGACCATATTATGAACAACAACCGGTGATACTGGATTTGACAAACAATAAAAATAGGTTCTAAGAAATTATTATTATTATTATTATTATTATTATTATTATTATTATTGCATTATTATGAAAGTTGCATCCAAACCGGATATTGTAATTTTGTTAGACCACCACAAGGCCTGCCTTTATCGCTTGAAGAAACAATTTGTATACATGATCTTTATGCGCCCAGGGGACGATTTAAGAGGACAGTTCATTATTTGATTTCTAATATCAGAGGGTAGGGCATTTCAATAGAGAATCGTGTTGTAGGGAAAAAGTCTGACGAAATTTAGAGATTGATAGAGTTGTAATAATTTTAAACTTCTGACTATACCTAAGACCATGCTCTAATGAAATGTAGTGGGTGTTCATAATTAATTAAGGCCTGATACAATTCCTTTAGTTTAGCAAAAATTATAATACTTGCTAAGGTGGGGATGTTGTGGGTGTTCGCAAATTCAGAGATAGTTAAATACTTCGATAAACCTAACGCAGCTCTAAGAACATTATTATAAGCAACTTGGAGTCTTTTTTATGAATTTTTGATGCAGAGGACCAAAATATAGAGCCATATTCAACTTTAGTTACCAAACATGTCCTAATAGCTTTAATAATTTCTTCTCGATTGAGTATATTACGTAAGTTTGCCTTCAATACGTCAAAAATGGAACATTATCAATTATACAGGACGGATACAAAAATGACGCCCCCCCCCTTTTATTTTCGTAACCGAAGCAGATATGTCAATTTGATGAACTCAGTAAATAGGAAGTTGTGGGTGACCTATCCCATCGTGCACTTTTCATCTCAAATATGCAAACAAGGACACATTCATTCAAAACCTATCTTAAAAAGCGTAACAGATACACGAAAAATTCCAATGGAAGACTTATTCGGCATGGAATTCCGAACAAAACAAAAGAAAAAATTTTTTCCAAAATCCGATGAACGGATCACAATTATTTGTAATTTACGAACAGTCACAGTGCATAAATAATTTTACTCCAAAGTTAATCATAAATGTGCTCAATGTGTCGACAAATGACTTTTATTTGTTTTTCCTCATGAAAGTGAAGGTTATTATATTAATTTTTGGTAATTTCTTGATTTGCATGTTGTACATTCAAATGTCTTTGGGAGGTAACTAATAAATTCAACATGTGATTCATCCGGACAAATAGCAATACATGGCAAAGACAAGGTTCTTTCACATTATACGGGCACGGGCAAACGCCCGGATTTCCCTGCTACAAATCTCCGGGTCTCGGACAGGCGTTTCCCCGGACTGCACTCTAGTCGACCACTGTGGAAGCAAGTGCCTTCACATGATCCGGGTGTTTTTCGTCCGAGTGCTACTTTGTAATACAGAAATGCGGAGAAGCCTCAACAATGTGGACTCAAGGGGCAGCAGGGAAGCTCTGGACCCGTGCACTTGCCCGTGTGAAGACAGCATCCGGGTGTTGCCCGTCCGGGTGTTCACCCGTCACCCGTTCAAATAGCAATACATGGGAAAGACGGGTATTATCCGGGCATGGGCAAACGCACATTTATTATTTACTTCGATATTTTATTATTATTTTATATTGAATTTTATTTCCTTATTTTATGTAGTTTTTATTTTATTTTGTATTTAATTACATTTTAAGTAAATGGTATTTTGCTCATAGGCTCTCTTAGCATTGATTTTGGGCTCGATGGTAGCGATTTTTCAAGCAGATGCTGGAAGTTGGACACCTGGAGGGCGTAAGGTTATGTTTATTGTCACTAGAGGGCGAATGATTGTCTGCACCTCGTACGTAATGATATGGCTTTTGTTTTCTGATATATACATCTACTGTATCCGTCAAACGTTGTATATCGCAAGGTAAATCATTTTCGATTTTCGTTGCAGAGAACATGACTTGAACGTTGCGGAGGTGAATCCTCGAGTGATGGATGGGTCGAACTTTGAAACACCAGGTTGTTTTTTTGTTTGTTTTTTTTTTTTTAATAATATCTGTTGGGTAGCGACCAGAGGAAAATATTGCACGGGGACAAAGCAGCTGAGAGACTTTCGAATAGCGAATGAGTTTCGAGAAAGGTTTCGGCAGAGCATCGCCAATAACGCGTATCGAACTTTGAAACTGGCGCTCGGAAGCATATCGTCACTAGAGGGCAAATGATGGTTTGCATCTCGTGCGTTTTGAATATACGCCGCCCGGATCTCCCTGCTACAATTCTCCGGGTCTCCGACGGGCGTTTGCCCGGACTGCTAGTCTATCCAACCTAACTTTGCGCGGGATGTAACAAATGCACGTGATGAAGTGCGATTCTATTGGCTGATTGAGCCTTGCAACTTCTGTGTTCCAGGGCGCACATGAAAATGTAGTTCACAAAAGAAAACGGGAAAACTGATTTAAAACTGTAACAATCAGTTCTGAAAAGAACTAAAATCATTTAATTACTATTAATCACTTACGGTTATTAAGATAGGACTTGTGTCCTAATTTGCATATTTGGGATGATGAAAAGTGCATCATGGGATAGGTCACCATTCATTGGATTCATCAAACTATTCATTGGATTCATCAAACTTGACATATCTGCTTCGGTTACGAAAATAAAATCAACCTAACCTAACCTAACCTCCCTCCCCCTCCTCTTTTGCACATTTCTATAAAGCGAAAAAATTCGACAATAAAAACTTTCGTCACTACTGCTTTACCGACAGAAGAATTAAAGGAAGGGATAGCTAAACCTTTAATTTTGCAACTAGTTATTGCTTTATTGGATATTCTATCCATTTCCTGGATGGCATTTATTAGGCTGGGAGGCAATTTACTCGCAGGGGGACAGCTTTTCCTCTACTAAAAATCTACTTTGATGTTTGAAAGACGTCGCAGGTATTCGTGTTTAGTTTAGGCTCTGCCGATTTTAGCGTTTCCAAGACTTGAATTTACGTATTTAAATCCCGTATTCGAAGTTAAACATAATTGTGAAAACTTTTAGCAAATTGCAAATTAAATTAATATTCTACATCAACATATTTTTATAGTATCCATAAAAGATTAAAATAGACTCTTACTATTAAGCTTAAGTTAAAATTTAGCATAGTAAACAAAAATTTGAAAGGGCAAATAGAAGCTGTTTGCTACTATATTAGTCCAAAAGTGTCTCAAGGATAAAAATCAACATTGCAATTCGAGGCTTAATAATTTCCTCCCTGTCTAATTCTAATCCATTAACATTGCCGGCACGAAAAATAGAGAAACAATGTCAATATTGATTATTGTCATTTCCAACTTGATCAACAGCGTCGCTGTTACCGGAAGCAATGACGAAGTCCCCATGGCAACCAATTGCAGTCGGGCCATCCCGTGGCAATCCATTCGAAGTCCCTCTTCCACCCATCCACGATCCGATTAGAAACAAAATTGTTTGGAAATTAAAAAGAAGCAGATGGGAAAAGGGACGTGGACTTTTCTCCCTCCTTTTTCCTTTTCCTTTTTTTCTGTGGTCTCATTTCGGAGTAAAAAAAAAAAAAAAAAAAAAAAAAAAAAAAAAAAAAAAAAAAAAAAACTGATGGAGGACGAAGGAAATAGGAAAAATCAAATCAAACGAACATTCTTATTACTTTTCTCTCCTCTTTCTCCCTTATTCTATTAGAACTTTTTTATTTCCTTCAGGGTTAGGCTTCTAGAAGTTGTGGATAAAAAAAACAGTTTTAAAAAGCGATTGTTATTATATTTGATTTCGAAATAATTTACTGAAATTATTATAGCAACGACCGTTATTTGAGGAGAAATTCTAAAAAGTTTTCTATAAAAGCGCAGGATTAGAGATAATAAAGACGATGACATTTCGGTGAAGTGGTCACCAGGCAAATTGAAAAAGACACTCGGATGTACTCAAAGAGAATCCGCTATCATATATGAATCCTTTAATAATAGATTGCACTTACTGAACACGCAGGGTTATTGGTTTTTCTCTCTTGTTCGAATGCAATTTCAGAACAATGAGAAACTGCGCTTCGCAGTCAACATCAGCCCCAATTATCGAGGACCCTTTCGTTTGTTTGCTGCAAACAGAAAATCAGAAATATTTCTTCAGTTCATTTTATATTCTTGTGTTTAGTAATTTTCGGAAATTCATATCGAGTATTTGTTCATATTCATCAGAATAGTCGTGAAATAACAGTGCAAATTTACCATCTTTTTCATTTGTCAATAATTTGATTAAATTCTTGCTTTAATATTAGCTTATCAGAAATTTCAGGAAGTGCAAGAAATTAAAAGAGTTCATAATTATTCTCTTAAAATAAAAATCACAGTCACATTGTTAAAAGATGCTATCCATCACTTGAAATTCCCCCTTTATTTTGAAAAAACATTTATTACAATTTGGAGAAAGAAAAACTGAGTTAGATTGTAAAGCGAGTCATATTATTTATACTGATACTGCTTATTGTTTTCCTTCTTTCTCTGTTCTACTCGAAAATACCAGAAGCTGAAAACATGTTTATGTTTACAACAATTTAAATCGATCTGAATTAGCAATACGTTATGCAGATATTTTAATGTGTACTATACCCTAGAATTCAAATTATGAGGGGCGTTCAAATTTGACAGGAGATAGACGGAAGGGGAATAATCCGGACTGTATGGAGGATGTGGTAAGATGTCCCATTTGAGTTACGTCAGTGTGTCCAGAGTCGGCTTGGCTGTGTGTGGACATTGTCTTGCCGAAAACAAACACTAAACGCAGTCTGTGTTTACAATCGTATGAAACTGCCCCTCTGACCCTGCTTGCTTCGCCTAAGGTTCTTTCATGCAGTATGTATTTATGATCGTATGAAACTGCCCATCAGACCCTGCTTGCTTCACTTATAATTCTTTCAAGCAGTCTGTGTTTACGATCGTGTGAAACTACCTCTCAGACCCTGCTTGCTTCACCTAAGATTCTTTCTCGCAGTCTGTGTTTACGATCGTATGAAACAGCCCCTCAGACCATGCTTGCTTCACCAAAGATTATATCA
>JAHWFO010011831.1:3278543-3313770 GCA_023313115.1 Rhysida immarginata | reverse complement strand
AAAGGACCAACGCCCAAATTAAAAGACCAACGCCCAAATTAAAAGACTAACGCCCAAATTAAAAGGACAACGCCCAAATCAAAATAACAACGCCCAAATTAAAAGGCCCACACCCAAATTAAAAGGGCCACACCCAAAAACAAGGGGGGATGAGGTGGTGGGTCACGTGAGACGTCTTCTGTACGCAGATTGGTTGAACGTCTGTGACGTCAAGAAGATAGGGGAGGAAGGGTGGTGGGGGTCACGTGGGGAGAATACTGCACGCTGATTGGTTGGAATAGGCCACGCCCACCTCATTAATATGCACCAAAACCGACGGGTCCTCTACTAATGCTTCACTATACGCATTATCAGTTGTCCTTTTATGTTATTTTGTATTGTACTGTTTTGCAAAAATTAAAACTTAGTTAGTCTTTTCTTTTAATTTGTCCTACTCTTTTTCTTTGTCCACACCCACTCCTACTCGGACCTGGGCGTAAGATCTGCTGTAGCTCGAACGAGAGCAGTACAAATGGCACAGTCGATAGGATACATTAGTTGAACATAAATAGTGTTATGTTAGCAAAGAATCAATAACACATGAAGACTTTAAATGGATCGAAATTGGCGCAGTTAGTTAGAGAATTATTTTAAAGACCAGTGGGAGGGATATAACATTTCAGTAAATCTTTTACTTGTGGAGGAGAATAAGAATGGTACAGATGGTCTCATTAGCAAGTCAGATTTCTGACTATGATGGCTCAGAGAATATTGTTGAATTTTTTAGGCGTCTTGATGAGGTAGCGAAATGCGAGCAATGGAACGATGAATTGAAACTTGGCATAGCTAAGATAAGGATTGGGGAAAATGCGCAGTTTTTAATGAGAGAAGATGAAAGCGTTTGTAATGTAACAGATTATCAGAACTTTAAAAGGAAATTTATTGAACGGTTTCCAAACAGGTTAAAGGGAAAAATGAACCTGAATTTCATCTCTGTAAGTATGAAAGGGGAGAATTGGTACAACAATATGCTAAGCTATCATCTGCAGAGTCTAGGCAGGAAAACTGCGATAATGGTACAAAGGAATGATGTACAGGCTTATTAAAACGTAGGTTCGCTAAACAACTTTTGGAATATAAAATGAAAGAACAATATCTATCACAGTTAAGTAGGCCTGTTCAAAGATATGTATTGCTTAGAAAACCAGCTACACTAAAGAATGCCCTCCTTCACATTGAAGAAGAGGAACAAAATGAAGGTCGAATTTATAAAAGAATAATGATGTGAACACAGTTGCAGGGTGTAACGCGCCAAAAGTGGCACGTACAATCTTCGATCGACCTACTGATATAAGAGGAGGAGAGCTGCACTTGGAAGAATTAAGAGTTAGGGCCCTATCTGAATAATCCCCAGAGTAACCTGCAAAAACTTGAAAACAGTTAATTTTATCCCGATGATTAAGTTTATTAGATTTCTACGACTCCAAAAGTATAAAATTTAAGACTGCCAATAGAGATAAATATTAAGTTAAAATGGATACCAAAAACGAAATTTGCTTTATATAAAGCTTTTTTTATTTAAGCTGGTAAATATAAGGTAAGAAGAAGCGAAAACCTGGATCCAAGTATAAATATAGTTTTTATTACTTTTTCATAATAATAATAATAAAAGGAGCAGCAAAGGTAATAAAATAAAGCTAAATAGAAATTAATCTTTGCAAACAGCAGACAAAGCAGGGCGAGGATACAAATCCGGACGTACCTACAGAAGAATGTGACTGTTGTCAGAAGACAAAAATTTACACTTTTCTAGTTACTGGTTGCACTGACGAATCGCTATCCAAATTGGAAATGAAAAAAAGGAAATAAACAAGGGGAGAAAAATATATATGTTTGAATAAATTATTATAAACTAAAAGACAGGGTATTCAAAGTGGCGTTGTGAGGCAAATGGAAAAAGAACAAATATATTCAAATATAGTAAGCAAAGAACAAAAGATATTTGTTGCTTCTAAACTGATAAGAAAAGTCGTGAGGTTGTTTCTTTTGGATTATTTCTGGTGTAGCAACAGAGTCCAAAAGCCCGCAGAGAGTTCACAAGTTTGAAGGTGATCCATATTTACGAACGTAGCTCTTGCGTGAACGTTGGTCTAACAGCTCGAAGGTAAATCAGAACTGCCTAGGCTTCTGCCAATTGTTCCAATAAAGGAAAGGTCAGGTACAAAATAAAAATGTCCGACATAGACTTCAAAAAGATGAAATTAAACAAAAAATTAATAGCTGATGAATAATTTTAAAGTAACGAGAAAGCAGAAACAAATTTAGTAAAACTGTTACCCAAGAAAAAACTCGGTGAGACACAGGACGAAAAAAGTAACCAACATAAGCGATACTAAGACATACTACAAAGATAAACAACAAATAAACTACGCTCAAGACGTAAGGGAAGGTAAGGGAACACACTCGCTCAAGACGTCATCCGCATCAGGGAAGAAAGACATAGAAGAGAAGTACCTAAAGGAAAAATAAACAAAAAGCACAGAAAGATAAAACGAAAACAAAATCTGACCTTAAAACAGCAGGCGCTTGAATATGGAGAACATTAAGGCAACAAAAAAAAACCAAATTGAATTGAATACCCCGCAGGGTAGCAAAAGTAACGTTCTTATTATTCATTTTGAGTAAAAGAAAAAATATTCTGTGCGAAACAAAATTCACAACAAATTTCCATAGTACTTTGAGGGTTCTGAGAAAGCGAGGCCGCTATCCGACCTAGGAAATCATCATCACAGGTGGAGGAAAACATCGAATAAGATAAGTGAAGGCGCAATGCCCTAATCCATATGTCCGCCTGCTCCAGTTTTCAATAGGGTTCATGCTGAAGCTAAGAAGGCAGTCTTGGGTCTGGAGCACGAAGAAAAAACAGCTCTTCATCTTTCTTCCCTTCCCAACAAAAGATGCAAGCCCTTAGATGGAAAGGTAAACTGGGCCATCACGACGCACTTAAACAGTAATGCCTCACTATACACATTATCAGTTATCCTTTTATGTTATTTCGTATTGCTACTGTCTTGCGGTAATTAAAGCTTAGTTAGTCCTTTCTTTTAAAGTGTGATACCCTTTTATTCTTTCCACAACTACTCATGGCCTGACCTGAGCATTGCTGTAGCAAGAAAGTCGGTGGTACAATACAGTCTACTCTAAGTACATATGCACTGTCATATCAATGAATTATGACCAGCATCCCTACAAGGCACACACATGGTTTGCGCCAAAAACGCTTACAAACCTTGAATGAAAATTTGCATATCAGGCTGAGAAAGCTTTATAGCTGGTGCATCAAACGGCAGGCCCACAAGCCTGAAAATGAGAAAATGATCGGATTAATGGACATTCAAAAACGGGTGATACTATGCTATCACAGCAAGGGTGGCATCATCTCTGAAACAGCACGATTTGTGAACTGTTCACATTCCGTTGTAGTGAAGGTGTACAAAGAGTAGACGGAAGGGACAGAAATCGCGTCCCTACGGGGTGAGCAGCGCCTATGACAACTCGTAAATAGTGACAGGAGAAACACAGCCCATCAACTGACAAACAGATTCAACATTGGTGCCAGCAGACGTGTATCCGACATTACCGTTGAATGCACCCTGCTATGGATGGGCCTGTACAGTCGACACATGTTTGATGCACCCTTGTTGACCAGTGTTCATCGTCAAAGACGCCTAGACTTTGCTCGTGAGCATCGCCATTGGAGCACAGATAAGTAGGCTAAGGTCGCCTTCTCCAATGAGTCTAAGTTTTCGCTCCATAAGATTGGCAGGCGATGGCGAGTTCGTCGTGAACGCCATGAAAAGAGACTGCAGGAGGCTGTTGTGGGCTATTGTGGTTGTATGCATGTGTGGGGGTTCTTCTGTTGGGAACAGTGAGGTCCAATGATTCGTCTAGAGGGCAATTCACCTGTGGCTCTGTCAGTCGTAGCAGAGAAGGTGCAACCCGTACATGCTCGCGATGTTTCCCCAATGTGATAGTGTATTCAAGCAGGAAAATGCACTTTTCCACAAGGAACACCCTACTGACTTTCGAGTGCTCCCTTGGCCAGCTAATACGCTGGACATCAATCCAATCGAACATCAGTGAGAGAACCTTGATCGCCATGTACGGCAGCAGGACCCTCCACTATGACTCTTGAAGCCCTGTGGTCAATGCTTCAAGCAGAATGGACTGCCATATCATTGGAAACATACGACGCACTTCTTGAATCCATGCCAAGACACTAGCAGCAGTTATAGTGCGAAGGGTGGCTACTACCTTTACTAAGCGGGTGGTCATATGTTTAGTACTTAAGTAGCATCGTTATAATATGTGTTATATAGAGATATTGAATATCGATTATCGATAATTGTCATTTTTTTGATAATATCCATCGGAAGATTGACCAATGATCAATGCGAAAATTTATTGATTTTAATTACACCATTAAACCACTTTGGCTCTATTTCGCTGTGACTCGAGATATAGCATATTTTGGAAATTCGGATTTTGGCTGATATCTAAGGAACTGTTGTTCCCATAGATATTTAGATGCAATATTTGTAACCAGCGATGAAAGACGCCTTCATTTCTTATATCATATGTATCCTACTTTAAAAAAGTGCGAACAGACAAATATATAGAATTTAAATTTAAACTTTGAGCTGGGCTTAGAGTCTTTGATGCCAAATCGGGTGGAAAAATTTTTTACTACTTACAAACTTGATGTTGGAAATAAAGAGCTCACAATTTATTCCATATCACAAGTAAACTTATTATCACAATTGCTATTAATAATCAACTACCTGCTAAATGTTAATGCCACTATAATCAGAGCTGTAATTGTTAGTGAACTTATTGTCCCAATTTAAAATTCTTCGTTCCTTTTTTAGAGATTGTCATGGCTCTTTTTTCGTAGATTCCTAGTTAGTATGCAACCAACGTTTCTGTATTTATCTTTTTTATCAATTTGAAGTTACTCAATATTTAGGTGATATTTTATGCATTTTAATAAAAGAATAATAAATATAAGTTTGATCACTTTAAGTAAAATAATTAAAATATGTTTTGTAACGTTCACCCACCCCCACCAAAGGTCTGTATGCCACATATGCCTTCTAGGCAGTACGTTGAGGTGGGCTTAGTTATGAGTTTGGACCAATAAAGAAAGCACACCTGACTACATGATATTGAATGTCAATCTTATTTTAATTACTTTTACGCAAAACATTATCTCAAAACCAGAAAACGTTTTCCTTAATTCAAACCTAGGGGCTCCTTTTTAACTAGCACTATATTGTTTATAAATCCTCAGAGAATTCTCTGGTTTTCACGAGCTGATTGGCACACGATTAATGCTCGGTAGTATATGTTCTGCTTACGCTCGATTGCCAGGAACAAATACTAATGGGCATTATACCCCACGTGTGTCCATAAGCGGTGACCAACCCCACGTGTCTCCGAAACATATATTCCTGCAAAAAATCAAATTCTTCCGCAAAGTGTAATCTCTTTTTATGGTCAAGTAACGGGAAGGTACAGAGATCCTTCTTTGCAGTCACATGGGAACGTCTACCAGCAAATCCTAGGTGAGATGCAGTCTGGCCCGTCCAAATGGAATAGTCATTACACTCTAGCGCTTTTAAAAGCCAAACTGCGTATCAAATAGAATATCCGTCCCTTCTGGCCTCCAAAAACATAAGCCCTGGCTATCACATAGCATGAACCTGGTGCCTAACCATCTTATCGATAAAATAATACAGCAGACTTCGCAGAGAGTGTTGCTTAGAAGATGATACAAAATCAGCTGTATCCGCTGGTGATGCAGAAATTTTTCCGCGGATTTCACCTAACTATACTGTGCGGAGACATTATCAATGTTTATCGTTCAAATTACACAATCGGCAAGAGGTGTGTATTTGTGTCGCCCGTTGCATTAACAGTGTTTGCTTGCCTTTTCAATCATCTCGCGGTGCCAAGAATAACGAAACCAACTAACCAGCGACCATAACTCTCCTGTTCTGTCGGTGTCATCGGCTCCGCCCATTCGATCTGCATATTTCCATGTCAAGGGAGTTCCAATGCTTTAACGAAACTCATAATACATAACTACTGAGAATCTTATTACAATATAATCAAATAATGTTCATAAAATGTATGTATTTATATTTACTTTGCACCATTTCCTTTATCCTGGTTCGAAATTATATTGTCTCCAAGAGCTCATAATCATACGTCCATTTTCAAAGCTAGACCAAGATTTTCTTTCTATACACATTATTACAAAAAAAAACGAGCCCCATAACAAAGAAAAACGCACGATTAGGAACAAAACGCAATTTTTCAGAAAACACATATCATCAACACTACTCTGTTTGAAGCTGAGAAATCTTCTGGCAACAAACTGATCATTAACAATAGCTCTCCCAACAGAGCATTGCCTGGGATAGATCGTCCGTCTTACGCACATTTATTCACTTTACAATATCATTAATACACAATAAACGAAAAACAAACAACACACATAAGTAACTCATTCAGGCAAATCTCATTCCGATACAGACAGCTATTACTTACGAACCCTCGTTGCCAAAAAGAAACACAAAGAAACTATAACGGAATACAAATTACGAAACCACATTTAGCGCATCCCCCTCTTTTCTCTCTCTTTGCCAGACCCACGTGACTTCAAGCACCCTGGAACGTCACATGTGCCCCAACATACCCTAAACGGGGTTACGTTCGAGAACAACCTATCATCCACATAATGATATTAAATAAAAAAAAAATCATTCCAACACCCACTAGAACTTACATACAACTACCCACTTCAACCACGATGACTGACTAATAAACCAAACAATATTCAAGACAAACACACATAACAATTACCAACCACACCTACACCTGTTAAAACCTACACGCATAGCTAGACTACCATTCAAAAATCACAAAATTCTGTCGCCCCTCGCCCTAACACCGTCGTGGGGTCAACATATTCATCGTTGCTTGATTCCCTTAGGTCCATTCTCACCTCATCGTGAACAGTATTCACGTATTTCACGTCAGGTGCACTTCCCTTCTTATTCCCTTTTTTTACTTTAATTCTCCATTTCTGTCCGCTTCCATTTGTCTCTCCCTCCTTTTTAATCTTGCCCTTATCCTTGCTGGGCACCCTGCCCTTCCACGTTTACCTTTTTTATCGCTCCATTTGGCCCCTTCAGTTTGCTGCTATCACTACTTATACTTCCGCATCCTTTTGCCTTAACTGCATTCTTCACTTGACTGCGGACCTGCTTAACAATCTTCATCCCCTCCTGCCATCACCGCCTTGTTTTCGCGACAGCATCCACCCCTAGTTGTGCCTCAAATTCTGTATCCACTCTTGGAGGCTCTTCTGTCCCCACAGCGACATCAACCAGGAACACTTGTCTCGACTGACCGTCCCTTGATGCTATCTTATTACTCTGCTCCGTCACGGGAGTTTCCAACAATCTATCTTCCCTGGAGTGCAATCCGGCTAAACTTTCTTGGGGCGCCCAGTTTTCCGTCACGTCCGTGTTCACATACAACATGCCGGTAGTAGCTGTTTCCCCCGCTAGCAATGCTTCGCAAATTAGTGGTCCATACCCTCACATGGTGCTCCTTCCCCATAATACACTTCATTACCATTATTATCCCAATTGAGATCACCCATATAGTGCGTCTAACCACCTACCTCCAGTCTCGACCCACCAGACTCGCCGTTGCTAACCACATATGGTTAGGGCCTCTCTATTCCTTAAGATCCCACATCCCATTTTGCCCACACTTGCCCAGATATAACCCGTAGGACATCCCTAAACTTCACTCCTCTCACTTGCACCCATCCCATACCATCGATCGCACATACTTCAAACGGGCCCAACCATCGCACTGACCTTCCGATTCTCCCATGGCTTGGTTTCCTTACCATGACAGACCCTGATTAAAACCCCATAGTGACTCTTTAGATCTATTAGCGAAATTATCCCCTGTTTGCATACTGTGCTCATTGCGATCCCCATATGTGGCTTGGGCCTCAGTGTAAGCAAACCCAGGGGTTCGATTTTCCGTCGGTAACACATCTGCACAAACTGAAACCTGAGATGATGCACACTGAAACGTCAATCCTTTTAATATGTCCATCCCCAATATGCCATTATATGGTCAATCCGCGAACGAATGAATCAAAAACGTCCAACATTCCCTCTTGTTTCAAATTCAGGCAACTTCCATTTATGCCTTTGATTGTCATATCTGTTACTTACACGGGGGCGGGGGGGGGGGGCCGACAGGGGGTGGTAAGCCTCCTGGTCGTAGAGCGACACTTGAGAGCCCGTGTCAAACAGCAAGGTGACGGGCTGTCCCTGCAGGTACACCGTTGCAAGGCTGGATCCACCCTCACCACACTCTGTTAGCACCGGCCCCTCAAATACCCACTTTTGTCAAATCATCTCATGGTGCCAAGAATAACGAAACCAACTCACCAGTACTGCTGCAGTTTCTTGCTTACATCTCAGAACGTCGCTCAATAGCGACCATAACTCTCTTGTTCCGTCGGTGTCATCAGCTCCGCCCATTCGATCATCATATTTCCATGTCAAGGGAGTTCTAATGCTTTAACGAAACTCATAACACATAATTGCTGAGAATCTTATTACAATAAAATCAAATAATGTTCATAAATTGTACATATTTACGTTTACTTTGCACATTTCCTTTACCCTTGTTCGAAATTATACTGCCTTCAAGAGCTCATAATCATACGTCCATTTTCAAAGATTTTTTTTCTATATATTACAAAATAAAACGAACCTCATAATAAAGACACACGCACGCTCAAAAACAAAACGCAATTTCTCGAAAAACACATATCGAAAATAATACTCCTTCGGAAGCTGAGAAATCTTCTGGCAACAAACGGATCATTAACAATAGCCCTCCAAACAGGGCATTGCCTGCATTAGATAGTCCGTCTTTCGCATATTTATTCACTTTACAATATCACTAAAACAAAAAAGATTAAGCAGAGTATAAAAAAAAGCGACTTTAACGAAACTTTCACAATAGCCTAGCTATATGGGTCCATATCTTGAAAACTACTGAACCGATTTTGATGAAACTTAGATTTATCCCAAGTTGAAAGATAATTAATCCAATATAACAAGAATTTTTGCAATTCGATTTCTAGTTTCTGAAAAATATGTAGACAACATACATACATATATACATATTGTAACGTACCGTTATTTTTTTTTCTTGTTTAGGCTTTAGTAGCTTTTTTTCAAGAATTTTAGAGACCCATCTACTTCTGATTTTTTTGGATCACTGCTGGCTGGGTTCATTTTTTAATCACTGAAATAGGGTACGCCTTATGTGCTCCCCTCCCTCGTTGTGCTTTTCTAGCATTTCGCGTTACCGATATTCCTGGTTTTCGCCGCGAGTAGTATTTCCAAGACTGGTGTGTTCATCGGTTGTTTCGGACACAAGCTATGTTTGTTAGATGCTTATTAATTTATTATTACGGAGGTTACTGTGTTCCCCCTCCTCATTTTTTTTAAACTTAAAGGGTTCACGTGACGCGCTCTGTCCGCATTGTTCTTGGGGGGTTTTTTTTGGTATCTCATTTGGGGGGTTATTTATTCTATTTGATTTTGTCCTCGCGCTAAAAAAAATTTTTCTTTTTAGGGATTTATTTATTTATTGATCGGGATTGCGGTTCCTCATGTATTGAGTCATTGATATCGCTATTTTGTATCATTTGTTATTTATCCCTTGACGAATTTTTTTTTACGCTTGACGGACTAATTGATATTTAGTTCCCCGGTGAGTCAATTATTTTAAGAGTCTAGTTTTAGCTCGTTCCTCGTCGTGTCATTTTTTTTGACGCGTCTTGTTCGTTCTCCGATGGAACTTTTTCCGATATTTATTAATAAACCTTAGATACGCCCCTCTCTCTGATTATCCAGTCCGCGATAAGAATTTTTAATCGCCTAAGAATTTCCTTTGAGTTATAAGGAAAATTTGTTTTCCGGTTCTCTCCCTTTGATAAAGGATAGATGGAGATTTGTGCCTTTTGCTGTGGTTACTAGATTTATTTATTGTTGAAAAAGGAATAATCATTTAATTCTTCTTAGTCTGCTTTGTGAGCTAAAAAATATTTTTTTTTTATTTTTAAAATATTTTTTATTACTACAATATGTTTACGCTGGTTTATTACCCATGTTATTGTTAGTTGTGCGTGCGTGCTCTCTGTTCGCTTAGTTTTTCATTGTTTAGGCAGTTTCGTTGTATTCGGCTGCTCGTTTTCTTAGAGCGACTGGCTGTTTCTTTTCTTTCAACTCGGATGTCATGTCGCGTGTCCGCGATATTTAAATTTTCTTTTGATTTTTGTAATTTTTGGGTTTTGAAGATTTTTTTGGACAGAAGTAAAAATCAAGCGAGAGAGGTAGCAACCGCTTCATGGCCCTCTCCTGGGACAGTGAGTTGGCTTTTCAGTGGAAGATAGACTTCCCAGCCTAAGACGTCAACGACATTTACTTTGGTTCATGAACGAAAAGTTCGTGTTTGGATATTATTTCGGCTCTTACCCAGTCGCCTCTCAGGATCATGGCATCCAGCACTGCATCTATTCCAGTTTTGACGTAGAACTACGTCTATCAGGGGTGCAACTGAGGAAAAATTCAGACGCGATTTTTCGTTCAAAAAGTGATGTACATATCTCAGTCTATATCTTTCTATCACTATATCCTACAACTATGGTCATTATCTCGTTGGAAAGAGGAAGGTTGAGTCTTGAATAATAAGCAAAAATTTCACCAAATGAGCTACTGGGTCAAAAGTTACATCAAGTTAAAGTTAAGTGAATTTTATGCTCGCCATCGTAATAACGGAGTGGCGCTGCTGCAGCATATACGTATGCGGCGTGTATTGGAACTAATTGGAGCTAACCATGGCCTACGAGAAAAGGCCTGTGCATTAGGTATAAAAACATAGAAACACGAGCGTTTTAAGATAATATCATGAAATCCTGTCATCTGCTGGCGAAATCACTACATAAAATCAGCCACTATGGATGTTGTCACAACAAAGAAAAAATCTAACAATGGGTTATTTCCCGATTATACAAACGGGTGGTTTCGCTTCTAGTTTTCTATTAAAAATATGTTGTAAAATAATAAAATATATATTATTTTAAGCAGATTATTTATTTTAAGAAATGAACTTTGAAGTTTCGTTAATTTCTTAAAACAAAACAATAAATCTGACTAAAATAATAAGTTTTCAAACATGTTGGTCTTAAACTGAAAAATGAGGAGCCAGAAACTGTGGATGGACATCAAACAACAGAAGACAGAGAAACCACTAATCCACATAAGGAATTTATTCTGATGATTACGTATTTCGGCAGCCAAGCTGCCTTCTTCAGCATCCAAAGGAAGCTATGATCAGAGAGACAAGGAAGTCATTTGGTCTTAGTTGTTTGTTTTCAAACATGTTCAAAAATGTTCTTGTTTTCAGGATTAAAAAAATACACCGACAGCTGCAAGAAAATAGATGAAGAGTTTGAGGTGGATGCGGATATGCCTATGATATTGATAGGCGATTTTAAGATGGATGCCAAACGAAACGAACATTTGAATTTATGAAACATCATTTCAATTTAGACATAGTCCCGACTAACTATCCAAGTAAATTGGGAAATACTTACATTGATCTGTCATTTACTAGAAAAATAACTCCGAAACGTTTGTCATCTGTTTGTTACTTTTCATATCACAGAACCATTCTTTACAAAATTGTAATGAATTGAATATAGTAGCTGTTTTTTTTTAATTTTGTTCTTTTTTTCGCCAAAAAATATACATTAACGGAACCAATAACATACTGTAATAGTTCTACGCCTTAAAAACCCGCGGCTTTGGCAGTCACCAGAGCCTCCGTCAATTTTTTTTTCTTTTTGCTTGGTTGAAGTTGTTCAAGCGCTACGTCTTCGTGGAATCGTCCACTAACTTATCGTTGCCTCGTTTCAGTTGCGGTTGCGTCTTTTTTGAGATAAGTTTTCGCCCCGGCGATCTTTGAATTTGTGTTCATCGTCGAATGTTTCAAGAGTGGACCTTCTCCTGTTATGGATATTTCACTTACGTTCTCGGTTTATCTTCATTTAAAGTGACTTTGTAAAATGTCTCGCAAGTTTTTTATTATTGCAATATCACTTTTGTTTTATTTAATATAATGGACTTTCTCAGCAATCTCACAGAGTCGTTGTTTCATTTTGTTTCTTTTTATTTTTAATTTTATTATTGTAAGCAATTCTTTCTGATTAATGGAAATATTTTTTTTTCCTTGCTTTAAAATTTTTTTATAATTATTTTCGTTTTCTTTTTCCAGGACCTTGCTCATGTTGTCGCCTACGTCCTTACTTCTCTCACCCCTTTTGATATTCGTAAGAACCTGTTTTGTCCATCTTTGCCCTTCATTTTTCCGTTACTGTTCGTCATTGTTCTGTCGTCTTTGTTCTAGTTTATAATTTTGTATCCCGTTCTTAGGCACTGTCTAGAGGAGGTCCCGGGTTTATTGCTTGTTTTGTTTTGCTTCAAGCTTTTATGTTTCCGTTTTAAATATCTTTTTGAATTGTTAATTTTCCTTCCATTATTATTAATTTTTTTTATGTTTAAAAGAAAAGAAAAAAGATTTTTTTTTACTTCCAGTTTATATTTTCCTATTATACTTTCATTTAATGGTCTTGCCTGATTACAGTGTGGACGTTCTTTCGCAACCTTTCTGGACTTTCTCCACGCCACTGGATTCTCCTAGCCTTGTTCAAGTTAACCTCTTCCACTCGACCAGTCCGCTCGTCACTCGTCATTGACCGGTCTTTGGATGTTAAGCCCTTGGTTTTCCCGTCTCTTCCTCGTCTTTTTCTATTGCAAGATTTTTGTTTATCTCGCCCCTCTTCTGAGACCATATTCAATTTTTTCTTTATTCAATTTTGTCTGTGTCCTCCTATTGTAATAAAGGAAAATATTTATTTGGAATTTTCTTTTTCTATTTTTTTTTATTCTTCGCTCAGGGGTTGTTTTTTTTGGTGGGGATTAGTAATTCGGGTGTTTATTGGGTTTATCTTTTTTAGTGTGGATTTTTCACCTTTGTTTTGTCGGGCTTTACCTTACTTGTCGAATCTCTTGTAGCTTCTTCAAGTAAGTGTTATTAGTTTATCTCCGCGGTTATCCTGTGTTCTTGTTACTGATTTTTTCTAGACAAGGGGAGCGTTTTTGTTTTTACGCTGTGCTTCGGTAGCGTTGGCTGTACGTGCAGGTAAACGCAGTTCGCCTTTACTAGCACGTTACAATATATACATACATAAACACATTTATGAAATTTGGCATACTTGTTTAGCAGCCCACAGAAACTAACATATATGAATATCGTGCAATTCTAACAATATTACAGACATACGCATCGAATTGATAATCTCCTTTTTTGAAGTCGGTTAAAAAACGAAAAACAAACAACACACATAAGTGACATTCAGGCAAATCTCATTCAGGCAAATCTTTGCACATTCAGGCAAATCTCATTCCGATACAGACAGCTATTACTTACGAATCTTCGCTGCCAAAAAGAAACCCAAAGAAACAATAACAGAATACAAATTATTAAACTACCCCCTGCGCACCACCCTCTTTTTTCTCTCTCCGCCGGACCCACGTGACTTCCAACACCCCGGAACGTCACAGTTTAAACTTTTTAATTTTATTTTAGTTTTATTTCATTAATTTAATCTTTCAAATTTTGTAATTAAATATATACGTGTTTAATTTTTAAAGCACTAATTTTATAAATTAACATTTTATATATTAACATAAATGTAAACTAAAGGATAATAATTTTAAAGAAAACACTATTATTAACTTTGAGATGTGAAGGTGTAATCTTCAGGAAAAAATGAGGACTGCATACACCTTTTGAAATTTGATTTTTTGGATTCGCTCTGTACTTATCATTCCATTTTTTGAAAAGGAATGAAATTTCAATCTTTTATTTTTTTGGAGAAGTGCCATGTAGTATGGAAGAAAACAATTATTATGGCATTATCGCGCAAATCACGCAATAACCTAACCTAGCCAGATGTTGCCAATACCAAAACTGATCCTTTGTCACGTGATTTTCCGGAGAAAAGAACACTGAACAGTGAAAGAGGAGGGAAGTCGCGGACTCGCTAGAGAATATCAAGTACAAAGACTTGGAAACAGTTCATCTTGTTCACTCAAGAACATTTCTCAATGGCTAGTTCAGGCCGGTCAAGGAGTTTTTCAAAACAATTGGTGTCAAAGTACAGAAGTTTGGAGTCTTATGTACACTTGCAGCAAAGAGAGTTAGCGAGCATATCACGTGATTTTCCGGAGAAAAGCACAGTGAATAGTGAAGGAGGAGGGGGGGTCGCGGACTCGAGTAACATTTTTTGTTCCAGAAAAACCACGTTCTGAAATCTTGGGTCCTCGACCCCCCTCCTTTTTCACTGTTCACTGTGCTTTCTCTGGTAAATCACGTGATATCATAAAAAACACCCAGCTTTGTATTGCAATAAAAATAAAATAACATATACAACCCTTGAAAAAAACGAAATATCTTGCAAGTTGCAACTTAAATTCTGCATACTCTCTTTGCACAAAAATGGCTGCCACAATAGAGTGTCCAAGTTTTATATATCGAGAACGTAGCTACTCATATTAATTATAGCTATAGCA
The DNA here is from genome assembly GCA_023313115.1 of Rhysida immarginata. Lineage (NCBI taxonomy): Eukaryota > Metazoa > Arthropoda > Chilopoda > Scolopendromorpha > Scolopendridae > Rhysida > Rhysida immarginata. The sequence goes on along the minus strand of JAHWFO010011831.1, from coordinate 3,298,984 downwards.
GCCAAAGATGGAGCAGAAGCAGTGATAGTCAATCAGATTCAAGCACAAGTTGATTGGTTAGAAAGCCAATCAGATTTAGGCACAAGTTAATTGGTTAGAACAAGTAAAACAATTACCTATAGGAGCCATATGTCTAGCAAAACTTCGGGTAATATTCATCTAACTGGTTAGTTTCAAGTCATTCTCTTTAAATTGACAGTAGTTTTGGCCTTTGCGACCGGCTATATAGCAGGATTCAGTTCTCAAAGACACTGTTGTGAATAACTTTCATCTTTCACAAAGCATGACAGCCATTAAATGATTGTTTGTGCTGCCGCTCTACAATACAAGCGCTGAGTGAAAGATTCTGATAGGCCCTTCATTTGCTGCGGAGAGCTATTCATATTGTGTATACAGAGGATTGTTAGAGATCTATGGTAACAATGATCATATTTAAATGTGGCACACGCATTCATTTCACGTGAGCTATCAAGTGGAGTATTGTCACCGCAATTATTAAAATATTTATTATTCAAACAGCGAGCTAAAATCGTTGAGTTATGGCGCTGAAAATTGACGAGTACTGGAGAAAGCTACATAACAGCCATTTATGTTGTCAAATTCAGCTGTTCCGATATTATGATAGCAGGCAAGAAGCAATGCTTCATAGTTTTCAAAAAACGGGAAACAAGTGTACTAAATAACATTGGCAATACCAGAAGTGGCGCGTTTCTTGAGCGTAAAAAGCAGGCTAATCCGAGACCATCCACTAGCCATACTCCTGATGTCGTTCGGAAAGTTCAGGCTCTCGTAAACGGATGAAGCCCAGCAACACTACCGACCACTACACAGAAGGTAGGGACTTCTGTGTATACAGTAAACACAATTATCAAACGTCATTAACAACTGGAGAAGCGACTCAAAAGCCTCGTTCAAATATTGTTGGCGTGCCATGTTCAAGAGTGATGGACTAATGGCCGTAAACTGCACAAACGATACATGGCGTATAAAAAATTGAAATATGTGGACACAGTATGAGATCATATGTTCATTTAAGTTACTGCAACAAGAGCTGAGCCATATTTTACTACCCAAAGGGTTCATAGATTTGAGAAAACAGTTCGGCGAATGCAAGGAAACATTTCAAAAGGTTTCATGAGCATGGAGGGATACAGCTACAACGGCAAGCTAACTTTACAAAGAGTGATATTCCCAGTTTGTCCTGGAAAGCATGCAAGAAGATACTGGAACCCACTCCATTCCATTCAGCGACATACCCGTCAAGTCCCCGGATGCATCAACTAAGGAATTTTGTGGCTTCGGCTTTTTTAAAAGGACCCACTGAAAATGACGACCGCGAACCGTAGTGAGCCTCTGGAGAGCATGTCAACAAGAGTGGTTACGAATTAATCTTGATGTTCTACTTTCCAGCCTCCTGAAGTCGAAAATGCGATTTAGAGCAATAGCAGCAATGCATGGTTGCCGCATTGAACACACTCGGTGGTGGCGAAAGAGGCTTTCCACCTCTTCTGGCTCTGTGTAAGTTGTTACTATAGACCCCTAACAACCCTCCGTAAAATGACATGTATGAATGGGTGTCAATCGAACTCACCAATTAGATTAAAGCATAGGGAATTGGAAGCATTTTCTTATCTTCTGCAGAGAAGGAAAAAATTTTGCTAAGTATTGTAACCGTTGGTGAAACGTGGATATTGTATGACAAAAACATTATATGTTCGGCTCAATAGTGGGAATAACATGCTTCAAAAAGGATTCGAAGCTCATTTTCATGCACAGGAGGTAACGCTTACTGAATGGGGGATATCTGCCGGTATCATCCAGTATTCTTTTCTCCCACGGGATCAAACCACAACAGCTTATCTGCAACAGATCCACGAAACGTGGTCCACTAATCAGTCAACATACCAATACATTTGGTGTCCTATGTCTTCAAGATAATGCCTGATCTTATACTATTCAGCAATCCATCAGTTCAAGTAATAAGCAATGCCAGATGCTATTTATTCTCCTAATCTTTTCCAAAATTATTATCATTTTTGTTGACACTTGAACAACTTTTTGTCGAATAAATGCATTAACAATTGAGAATCAGCGTATCAGTCAATGTAACAATTCAACACATCCAGACAAGCTGGAGTGTTCAAATGTGGATTTAACATCCTAGCTACTGATTGGAAAATGCATGTTTTTCCTGGATATTACTTTGATTAAATAAGCATGTTGCTTTATTTTCCCTTTTTTGCTTAACCTATACCACATAAATTCAACCATTTCATTTGCAACATCCCAGTAGATGGAGACATTGTAAAAACAAAAAAATATCATTGTTTGAGGAAACAATTCCTGCGCTATGAGACCGCCGTGGTTGCTCATAATTTATTCACAGTCCTTGCCAGTCTTGCAGATAATGAAGATCTGGCTAAAAATTTCAAAATGCTTCTCCTAATCGTAAATTTCTTTAGGTAGCTCTCCACAAATAAACACAATGTGATAGACAATCGTCGAATCATATTCCATGTTTACACTATCAAGAGCTCTGTATTTAATTTCTTCATTTTGAGATAACCAGAAGCTGATTTCAAATGATCATTAAGTATGTTCATTATTTTTTTTCCTAAATTTCTGGTCGATGCATTTTAGGTTAATTTTTATAGATTCTTTTCTCCTTTGTTATCAAATGATCATCTCAATTGTTATCTTTTGTGAAGGCCGCAACGTCAATCGGCTCCCGCTAAAACTGTTCCTGCTCGATACCTGCTATATCCAACCCACTGTTGCTGAGTATTTCGAGTCTACGGTACATCCAGGTCTCACTGTGCCTGATTCCGAATTACAGATCGTATTCCACAGGTCGTATATCAATTTTTTATACATTACATTGATTTTAAAATCTATATCCTCTATAAGAACATTTGTCTTAACAATGACTCTCCTCTACGTCTACCATTGTTACGACCAGGAGTAAACAATCATTTATTTCTTCCTTTGTTGCGTCCGCCGCCAATCTTTCGTATATCCTTGTACTTTTTATCTTAAGCTGAACAACGTTTGGACTATATACTTGCTTTGCCCCATCTACGAACTTCTAATCACTCACATCTTGACAATTTTTCATTCATCCAGTTTCTCTTACCGTATCAAATAAATAATGCTCGACAGCCTCTACTGCTGACTCCACAATTGAGTGAGGTAGCTCTAATTAAATACTCAATTTGCCTGTCCGTCACGTTCCATATTTTCGGCCACAACCTAATCCGTTCAAGCTCCTATTCTCAAAATGCCCAAAGACAAGTTAAATAAACCTTGTACCCGACAAACATTGGCTAACTCTCCTTCGTCACCTAAATCAGGCGTTCCTATGCGTTCGTCAATTGAACAGTGCATTGCCGACTATTTATCGAATCCTGACATTTTAGATAAGTTTTTGGATACCCTATTTCAGCGCCTTCCCCAGAAATTAGACACTCTACTAAGCGATCTAATTTATCGTATCTCCTCCACTGAAGCCCGCATCGAAGAATTAACTTCCCGTGTCAACAACATCGACTCTTCCATAACAAGCCTCAACGCTCTTTACACTTCCCCGAAAAATTCTTCAGTTCTCCCCACTTCTTCGCAATTAACTCTTGTTCAACAACAAATAGATGACATGGAGCAATATGCTAGGAGGGACAACATAAGAATATATGGCCTCCCAGAATCTTCCGCGGAAACTACTTCAACAAAATGTCTTGATCTTTTCGCTACTAAATTGGACCTGAACCTTAACCCTTCAGCTATTATCACAGCTCGCCGAATTGGGCCCCGTTCCGACACCAAAATCCGACCTATTCTTCTCCAATTCTCATCATCGCAATATAAAGATATCATAATAAAAAATCGCACGAAGCTTCGAGGATATCATATTGCTGATTTCCCGGTCTACATTGCTGATGACCTAACTCCATCTCGATACCGTCTTTTATGTGCAGCTAAAATCAAGCTAGGCTCAAGGAACGTGTGGTCTTTCGGCGGCAGAATACTTGCTAAAGACTCTGAGGGCAAAATTTTCAACATCCGCAACATCAACGATTTCTAATTTGTTTTTTACAGTTGTTCTGTATTTAAATACTATTTTTTCTCTATCTATTTTAATCATAATTTTACTCCACTTTTCTCTATTAATTGCCTTGCCCTAATTGATGTTTTTCACTATGTAACTTCAGTTATATACAAACTTTATTATTTTTCCCTACCCTTACCTCCTTTAACAGCCTACCTCACTCTCCAATCTGTACTAACTTTGCTTGTTAATTAGATAAGTTATTTACCTATCTATCCAAAATTTCAATGTTTAAAAATCCGACCTCTTTAAATAATGTAATCTCAGCTCTAACTAGGCTCTCGCCTCAGACTATTAATCAAAGTCTGTCATTATTTTTCCTAAACATAAGAAGTATAAATGCAAACTTAGCTTCCACCCTAATTAATCTTAGCACTCTACCTATGTCACCTAAATTATTAGTGTTTGTTGAGACTTGGTGTTATGATCATACTGAAATCCCACCCATAGAAGGTTACAATGCTGTCTCTATCAGTCGTGTCGATAAACGTGGTGGTGGTCTTTGTATTTATATTTCTAGTTGCTGGAATTATACTACTCTTGAGCAATTATCTACAGTCACCAGCGATTATGAAATTCTCACAGTAATGATTAATAACAATCATATAATTATGGCGATCTATCGTCCCCCATCAGGTTCACTAATTAAGTTTTGTTCTCACCTCTCTTCCCTACTCCTAACATTACAATGCTTTAATAATCCCCTGGTAATAGTCGGCGATTTTAATGTAGACCTTAATGTCCCTCCTCCTAATTTACGTCAACTTCTTGATCCTATTACACAAGCCGGACTCATGTCTATTTCTTCCCATTATTCACATTATTCATCTTATCACGGAACCTACTCCACAATTGATGCCTGTTTTACAACATTAAATCCTGTTCTCTCCACTACAATAGATATACATATTTCAGACCACTTTCCTCTATTGATAATATTCGACCCTTCAAAGTTTCTCACTCAGAGATATATTCCAGTTCGTAAACGCATAATTTCTAATCACAGGATTTCGGCCCTGACGTCCTTTCTTACTCTAACAAACTGGACACAGATATTATCATATGATTCTGATACTAATAATATATTTAATTCCTTTCTGCAGCACATAAAATATGGATTTGACAGCTATCTTCCTTACCGTGCTAATTACAAAATTAAGAAAGTAAACGGTCCTATTAAAAAACCCTGGATTACTCCCGGTATACTAAACGCCATAAAAGTTAAAAATAAGTACTACCTTAAGTCTCGTCATGCTCCTACTGTAGCGAATATCAAACAATTCAAAGATTGGTCAAATACTGTACGCAAACGGATTGAAAAGGCTAAGAACGATTATTTTGAAGGCTTGTTTGTTCGACTCCAATCAAGTAAAGAGAAATGGGATGTGCTAAAAGATCTAACTGGGAGCTCCAGTTCCCCTACAATGCCTTTTAATCACCAGACTCATATCACTAGTTCCTCCCTAACATTGTTCCTACAAACTCTTTTACCGAGTAATTCCGACTCCCGAGTTCCAGCTACCGGCAATAGCAATACCTATCCCAGAAATTCTATTTCTAGTTTTTTTGCACCTCCTACTTCTCCGGAAGAGGTCAGTTCTGTTATGCGCGGATTAAAATCATCGTTGACTCCAGATCCATTAGGATTTCCCCCAGCAATAATAAAGGACCTTCACTCTCTACTTTCTTACCCCCTGGCATACATATTCAACCAATCCTTAATAACGGGTACATTTCCCGAAGTATTAAAATTATCAAGAGTAACACCTATATTTAAAAAAGGGGACCATATGTCTTTTTCAAATTATCGACCTATTTCAGTTTTGCCAACTTTTGCTAAGATATTTGAAAAACTTTATTATAACCGTTTATCACAATTCATCTTTGATCATAACTTTATTACGTCTTCCCAACATGGATTTGTCCCCAAAAGGAATGTTGAGACCGCCTGCTATGAGCTTCTCGAATATGTATCCCTAGAAATGTCCGCTAATAATCTTGTAGCAGCAGTATTTATTGACTTTGCTAAGGCATTCGATTCGGTTCTAGTTGAAGGCTTATTACACAAATTATTTCACTTATATGGTATACGGGGGACACCCCTGATGTGGTTAAAGAATTTCCTAACAAACCGTTCCTACTTTATGACGTTAGCTGGTACATCCTCACACATACTATCACGAACTTTAGGAGTTCCACAAGGCTCAATTCTCTCACCTCTTCTTTTTTGTCTATTTATCAACGATTTACCTATATCTATATCCCCTCTTACATCCTTTAGAATAATTTTATACGCTGACGATGTGACGTTTATAGCTGCTAATCCTGATGCCACCCAGTTAATTGCTTCACTCAATAGTGCATTAACTGAACTAAACACTTGGACGACTAACAATATGTTACATGTGAATACCGAGAAAACCAAAGTTATGGTATTTTACCAAAGAAACAAACATAATGTACCGAATACACCAGCAATATATTATGAGGATACTTTACTTTCGACCGTCAAAACTTTCAAATACCTTGGTATCACAATCTCCCATGATCTTTCTTGGGATTATCACATAGATGCCTTACTATCTACTCTCAATAGGAAGCAAGGAATTATCCCAGGTTACGATTTCTTCCCCGCAAAATTTTATTACTGCTCTATAATGCATGGATCCACTCGACACTCTGTTTCAACATAATTTTTTGGGGATCATCAACATCTTGGAACCTTAACAGAGTTTATAAATTACAGAAATGGTTCCTTCGTACACTTCTTAGGTTCCCGAAAGGTACATCTGTTTCACCTTACTTTGAGAAACTTCATATATTTACAGTATATCAGATATATTTCATTCGAATATGTGTTTTCATATATAAAGTAAACAATGCAGTTTTATCGATCTCGACCCCAATTCCTCTAATTAGAAATGCTGACAGCCATCGCTATCCAACAAGCTCTTCACGAGCTATAAGGCTTCCACTAACCAAGCTGAACTACCGTAGGAGATGCTTATCTTACATAGGCATTAAATACTGGGCTTGTCTACCTATCGAGCTCCGCTCCATATCTAGTACCACTGGTTTCCTTAAACAATTAAAATGTTATGTATTTTATTCTATGCCTAATAATTACTTAATATAATCATTTGGGTTTATAACGTTAATCTATTATGCTTTTTTGTCTCTTTATTGTTTATTGTATAAACTATATACTCCAATTATGAATTCTATCTCTCGGCGAAATATTCCTATTGTTACATAACCCCAAAATACATTATATTTCAATAATTTATTTTCCACTAACTAAACACATTGTATTTACCATTGTTGTGTATATTATGGACGACCACTAGGCCCGAACTCGTCGGTCTTGAACCATAACGGACCTAGTTGGACGTTATTATACTCAGTGATATTAAATAAATAAATATATTATAAATAATAAATATTTTTGTTCTTGTCTGTTATATTCCTCATTTAAGAACCATATTCTGATAGAAATATGAGTTTTGAAAGACATTTTGATTTCTAAACGCTTTGGAATATCTGTTCTTGTAAAAATTTTACTGCCAAGAATGCATGTGTATTAATTTTTTATCATAATGCTTAAGTATGTTATCACTTAGGTTGGGTTCGATATCCATTTTTAATGATTGAAGTTTTTATTATCAATTTTTTTTTTTAGTATACCCAATGCAAAAGCAATGCAACCCCATCATCAAAATTCGTGCACTTTGTAAGATACGCATAGGAAGGAAACGTGCATGTAACAAAACAACTGATCTTATATGCTTCCTCTTGCAACACACAGTACCCACAATATGGTATCCTGTGTGCCAACCTCCGACCCTGCGTGGCCCCATCTATGTCATCCGAAGGATGTCATACAGCGGATGAAGTCATGAGGTACAGCCTACCATGCTACTTCAAACATTTGGATCAATTATCCTAGATTGGTGACAGATGCGGTAGTTTTTCCGCCAAGACTTGTGTTCGCGCATTGTCCTACTGGAACAGTCCATTTTGGATGAAAGCCGTGAAGGGTGTAACGATAGACCTAACGACCTCTTCTGCATATCCTTAAGCGGTTACTTGCCCACTGTGAACACTAGAGCAGTCCGACAGTCACCACACACCAATAGGTAAAGGCCCTGTGTGTAATTCAGTTAAATGAGTGTCTTGAAGCTCTCCCCTCACACATAGCCACAGCCACACGACATCATCTGTACCAAGACAGAAGCAGGCTTTATCACTGAAGACTGCTTATGTCCATTCAACTTCCCAGTTCTTGGCACTCAGTCTATTCTGGCGTGCTTCTGCAGCAGGGTACTGCAGATCGTCTTGGAACTCCAGCAGGAAGCCCAGCTGCGTTGATATATCAATGAATACTGCTATTGGATACAGGTCTATTTTGCGCGTCCTGCAGAATGTTTGAAACGGTGTCATAAGTATCGTAAGATGGCATAGATAGCATCTTCAACAATCTTCATTTCTTCCTTATTGTAGATCCCTGGACGTGCACGGAGATGTTATGCCTGTTACTCGCATCACCGAAGAATACATCTTGAAATTCCACTGCTATTCCTTCTCTCATCAGAGATCAGCTGATGCAACATCCCCCTTTGATACTGGCATGCCATCGAAAAGTCCACGATGAACTATCAGAATGCAGAAATTTAATCGAATTTGGAAGAAACATTCGACAGTAGAATCCTATGACTAGCGTCTATACATTACTTTTGATGGTGTGTATTTTATAGAAATATTGTGTCTTTTCACAATACCCCTAAACACTAATGTTTGGCCTACTACTCACTAAAAGTGAAGGCTTATGTGCTGACAGTTTTCTTTGCTGACATCATCTTAAAAACTCATAATATGAAAAAACTACCCCCTTCAAACGTCTACACCACGTATGTAGATCTTTTCTCGAACGCTTTTTCAGAATGCTCATCCCGATTCCACTTTATGCCTTTGTGAGTTAATTTCCTTAGCGGGAAGTTTACCTTACTCAATTCAGGTAAAAAAAGACCTGAAAAACTGCGTCATTCTATTGAACCTTTTTACTTCTCTTTCGTTTTTCAGTTTTTAAAAAATTAATTATTGCTTCTACGGTTTTTTAAAAGTTTTATTCTATTTGCGTTTACTTGGAAACCTAAAAATTCAACCTCGTTTTGCCAAAACTTAGGTTTATCGAAATTAGCAATTAAATTATGTACCAGTCATATAAAATATATATATATAAATATAAATATATAAATATATCTAAATATATAAATATATATAAATATATATAAATATATATAAATATATAAAATGAGTATACATAAAATTAATTCTGAATGTTTTATTTACAAAAATGTCCAAGTATATGTAAATGAAATTACAATTTCAACCTTTCATACAAAAATATGTAGACAGAAAATTATTCATTAAAAAACCTATTTCCAAGAAATGTATCAGTGCATGTAAATAAAAGATTAAATTTCTTTCCTAAATTAAATGTTATTTCCATTTTATTTGATCGCCGTATAAAAATTAATTAAAACTCATGAAGCAAATACATTTTCAGATGTAATATTTGGGCTAATAAAACTCGAAGAACTGATATAATGGAATTTGATGTAAAAAAGTTAAGCAGCCATTATTATCTGCTTGCAGAACATTTTGAAGATTCGGCTTTTTTTTGATCAATGTTAACACTTATTTTTATATTTTTATACATAATATTTTTAATTAACATTTCAATATTTTTTATCATTTGGTACTCAATTGCTTATTTTAAAGCAAAAACAACAAATTTTTTGATAATGGTTTCTAATTCGTTATCATTTACTTTGGTATATCTATATATATAAAGAAGGATGTTTGTGGGTCTGTGCGTCTGTGGGTCTGTTTTTTATACAAATCTACAGTTTTATTCCGATCTTGATAAAATTTCGCATACATGACCTTCAAAGCATGAGGAAGGTCACTGTCTACCTCAGATTACGGAAAAATCGATATTCATGGTTATGGCAAGGCATATTTTTGAGAAATATCTCATGACCAACAATGCAAGGCAAAGTTTGTACAACAATAGGTATCAAATGGTATCAACACGCAATTCACAAACGCTCTGCATGGACCAACAATCAATATCTCATGACTAACAATGAAAGGAAAAGTTTGTGCAAGTGTAATTATCCCGGGCAACGCCGGGTACCTCTTCTAGTGAATTTATAATTTATAATAGGTGTAAATTCTAATTATTGAGTTAGCAAATATAATAAAAAATTGTAATGGAACAGAATATACACGTGTTGTGAAATTTACTAGAATTTATAAGTACAACGAATTATTCAAATATAAAAAACCGAACTTTGTTTAGCATCTTTATTAATTAGTTATGATTGTTTTGCTCACTTTTGAGCAGTGAAATAAGATGGAAAGGAGAGTTTTTATTGTTCTTCCTTGAATTCTAAATTCAGATATGTAATTTTCCTGAATAATTTAAAAATGTTTAAAACATCTTTCTTTGAGAGAAAGGTTCTCTTGGTCGAGTTGTTTATGGGCCCAGAGATACGGACACTAATTGCTCTTTCCTCTCTCTTGGAAAATTCAGCATACAGTTACTCTGGGTTGATGCATCTGCGAACGGTCTCTCCACGGTATAAATATATAAACGCAAAAACGACAGATATGATACAATGGGAATAATTAAACCCTCACGTATTATTATTACACTTAAAAAAACACATACGAAAAAAAACATTACAAATTTCACTTGTAAAACATCATAATGTGAGATGTACAAATTTTTTTATCCTCACAATTTATTACACTCCCCATTCTCAGCTTGGCCTCTGAAAAGAAGGAAGATTGAATGTCTCATACGACCTTGAAACCAGCAGATTGTCGGACAATGGAGAAGGGGGCAATTGCCAGGAAGTGTGGGTATATAAATGAGAAATGTGATTTTGAAAAGACCAACAAAAAACGAGAAATTAAAAAAAGTTAAGTATATTTAAAATAACAGTTTTATTTTAAAATAATAACGTTACATGAAAAAAAGCGTTTTAAGTTAACCGTAAATACAATACGTAAGAAATTTTTTATTTAAAAAAAAACTCAAATTAACAGTAAAGACAAAAATGAAAAATGGTAAAACAGAAAATAAACGTGTTTTTTTTACGAAAACACTCACAAGTAAAATAAAAAATGTAATGTCAATGAAGGAAATTTTTGAAAAATTAAAGCGTGTCAGAAAAAAAACGTGCGAGACAAAAGAATCATTAAAAGTATATGACCACCCATCTCAAAACAATAAAACCAACTTGTTTTGTATACTGATTCATCACCAATGGCATATGTAAAAAATTAATCACTGTCATCTGAGTATATCAGGGCCGACATATAGTAGCATTTTATGGTTGATAAGTAAAACTCTTTCTTGAACACGGGAGGCATACATCTGTCAAACCGAAATGAACGAACGGGGTTAACGTATCTACACCCATCCACCCCACCTCCACTCTAGTTGTCATGCAAACAAAAAAGATATCACATGACATGTAATTACGACCAAAATCACGCGCTTTTTTAATTTACTCATGGTATGAAGTCAGTGAAAAGAAACTGAGGAACAAAAACGGAGCTATACATTTCAACTCCCAAGACCTGATGATGATGTCAGTTCATCAACCGATTGGCTGCGCTTCAAAACACACTCCCAGGTAGACGACGTGAATATGTACTTGAACTGAAAAATTGAATTATTATTAATATTATTATTATTAAAAATGTTTTTTTATTATTTTGTGACACCAATCCCATGTAAAATAGAACAACCCCGTATGGAAAAAATAACCCAGTAACCAGATTTTACTTTTGGCAAAAAATGTGTGTAAACTTTTATTTTGTAGTAGTAAATGAGATAAATAATAATAATAATAAATTCCATGTATGCCACCACCCATCATGCGTCTTGTCAACGTTCATTATACACTTTCTTTTAAAAACATTATGCCCAGTCAGATAACTTTGCAAGTTAAAAAAATTAAGAATGAATGAATAAATTAAATTAAACTTAATGAATGAATGAAAAAAAAGCCATTAAAAGTACTTGGAATAAAGAAAGCTAACAAATTAATAGGATTTTTAAATCGCAGGTAAAACAATTACAGGTAAAAAATTGATGATGAAGACCCAATAAAAGACCCCTACCACAAACGAAAACATTAAAAAAAAGAGTAACGATTAAAAAATTATGCAGTGAACGGGTAAAACGTGTCTTTATTTAAAAATAACAAGTAAAAACAGGTATTGGAAAGTCAGGGATGGCAAATCTGCGCGGCATGCTCCTTCAGCACCTCCACTCAGGGCTAGGTGACGTCAGAAAGGGATCAGTGAAGGGTGGGCTTCACTGCAAACCACATGGGAAGCTGGAAGACATCTCTGAGGAAAGGGGGGGGGGGTTCTAGAAATTTAGGCAATGACTACTAAGATCATTTTGTGTAAAAACAAGTTAAATCTGTACGCAGCTCGGGATAAACACAAACATCATGCCCACGGCGGGATTCAAACTCACGGCAAGGTGGACTCAAGAACTAAAAAGACGATACTCTATTCCTCTCGGCCACCTGTCCGACCTGAGAATAGGGGTTATTACATTGGTTATGCTTCACTGCAGGACACACAGAACACCTTTGGGTAATAGAGGGGTGGTCCAGGTGGGCGAAGACAGGTAGGACCGCACCCAAAATTATGGAAATCGTTCATAATTCATAACCAATGCAGAACACCCTCTCCAAATCATAAATTATTAATAATCATATTTAATGCAACTTTAAAGAGAGAGAGAGAGTTTTTTCATTAAAAATTACATCTGTGGTTGTTGTCAGGTGCAAATTAATAGGACACCCCCTTCACATTCCAGAAAAACGATGGATACGGTACTATTCTGCTCAGGGACATCTTTTTAATTTGGGACTTCCTCCGCGATATTCTTTTAACTCCCCTTTATACGTTATTTTATCAATGCATAAGTTGTTTGATGCAAAAGACATAATGTGTTAGTATCGAAAGATCAAGTGGAAGACACGCGTATCCATTTAGGCATTGATCATTATCCTTTAATAGAGAAAACGTTAAACATTTGCTTTCGCCACCTTAAATTGTACACTGTAGCATAGAGGCATTATGCGAGTAGTATAAACGTAAATAGTATGCTAACAAAGGTAATGTATAGGCAGTGCTTCGTTTTAGTCATAGCCTACAACCAGAAAATAATGTTGGAGGCTATTTTTTAGCATTGTGACACAGGAAACATTTGTTTCAGCCATTTTTGCATTCTTTCCACACTTTTTCCGGTTTCATTCTCGTTGCCTGTGACATCAGCCTGACGTTGACCAATCGCAAACGAGCAGGAGAGACTCTTGGCTCTTCTCTATTACGAAAAATGTATGTTTCCAGTACAGCACATAGATGGAAGCAATGCACAAGTAGAAGGATGCGCAGAAAAAAGGTCACTGAGCAGGAGGTTGAAATCGGGGGAGGAGTATAAGGGAGCAAAAACGAAAGAGAGCCAGATATGAGGCACCTCGAAATTACCGACTCTTTATGCAATCGATCGGGAAGAAGAACTACAATCCACAGAGAAGTAAACGTGGTCTCACAAGTGCTAGAAAGGCGAATCCGAACTGTGTTTTCAAACAGTGGGCATAAGCTAGGAATTGCGTTGCGAAATTCTAATGCCGACAATACTCTTCTCGTTGTTTTCCAGACAAGAACGTTTTCAATGAATGGAGAAACTAGCCATTTCTCATCATTTCCCAAGACTTCGTCACCTCCCCAGCCTTCATGTGCTTCTCAACGTGCTGCGTTTCAACTTTAGTAGAGTGACTTATCGCGGATTCCCTGCCACACAGGACTCTCTCTACAACATAACACCAATACAGTGGTTGTTGTTAACGATGTCTATATGTGGAATTACAGCCCTGGACCTAGCCAGTTTCTTGGCAGAAGATAGAATATTTGGAATTTCCCCTGGAGAATTGCCGCCTACATACGGGAAAGCCTCGACACCTTCGTGCCTCATGAAGGTAAGCCATTACTTTCTTTAACTTGATGAACGGTTTGATCAGCCCTGTCAAATTCTATCAAATCCCACTCACGCTCCCGCACACGCCATGCATCATGCTAAGCTTTAATGTTTAAAAACAAAAATGTAGGGAACAGCTCTTTGGGAGCGAAAGGGGGAAGAGAGTTCCTAAATAAATTTATTCCGGTAACATTTTCTTATAACCATGCTTCAGAATCTTGTAGGTAAAATACTAATGGCACTTCTTTATTTTATATCATCCCGGTAAAATCGTTCCAGGGTAATAAACGCATAGCGTCACTGCCTACTTAGTTTAGCAGTACCATTGGTTTTCTTTTACCATTAGGAATACATAATTCTACAGAAGACACGTTCTGTTCTTACAGTGCAATTAAGGAGGCATGTCATTAACCCATTTATGCCTAGTGATCCCTTATTGGAAGGTTTGCAACGTAGGAGTTATTTGTATCCCACTACTCATGATAATCGCTGAGCTCTGATTTGTCACTTGTGTAGGCTTCGTGAAGGTACTAGCTGTCATTTGGAGCAAAGAGTTATTCATTTCCGCAGTTATTGTTGCGATATTAGCTCGTCGAAATGTAATGCCAGTTTTCGAGAAATTTTTCAGTGATCCATCCAAAGACAGGTAAATATAACGTTACTGTCTTACCTGCAATATGTCTAATTTTTTTTCTATTATTAAGTACTGATAGGTGCTTTATGGTATCAGTTTAGGGAAATGTGTCTGTCTGTCCGTCTGTCTCTCTGTTCATCTGTCTGTCCGTCTGTCTCTCTGTCCATCTGTCTGTCGGTCTGTAACTCTAAATCCTCCTAGGCTATGAAAGATTTACAAAATCTGTTTACGTCGGTCGATGGCACGAACCAATCACAAATATTATGTCAATTAGTTTATTGGCGAGTGCAAAAATGGTACCTCTATTTGCTCACCAAGCAATTTTCAATGGGAATATATTAATTAATAAATCAGACAAATCGTAATGACGCGATAGAAGCGGTTATTAATTATTATTTTCGTTAGTCAATGAATATGGTACATGGCAGGAAAAAATAAGTATTATCAAAATCGGTTCAATACCTTTATGACCCCATCTAGCAATTTTCAATGGAGAGGTTTATAAAGTAATATATCAAACAAATTATAATGACGAAAATTTAGAAGCGGATATAAATTACTTTTTTTGTCAATTGATAAATATGGTTCAGGAACTGTAATAGTTCAGCGATAATGGTTGTAATCGAAATAATGGCACGTGTACTAATGGTACCCTTATGACACCTGAAAATTTTTCAATGATAAAATATGGCATGTAATATATCAGAAGACTTGAAATAATGTGTCATGAATGAATATATCCTAAAATTAATGATATTCAAAATGGTTTCAAGGAACCTGGTTTAGTGGAACCATTATGATTCATTGGAACTTTCAATGCTAAAATATAGCATGTAATATATCAATCAACTTGATATGATATGTCGTGAATGAATATAACGTAAAATTAATGATAGTCTAAATTAGTCTCAAGGAACCCTTATGTTTCATTGGAACTTTCAATGCTAAAATATGGCATGCTGTCAAATAAGAAGAAGCCAGTAAAAGCCCGATGATGCAAAGAGAGACAGAAGAGAAGATCGAGCAGTTTCTTCACAGGCATCCTCTCCCGCCACTGAGAATAGCTTAACCGAGGCATCGTTGCACAATAATAAGCGGAAAGAACCCACGAAAAAAAAGAATAGTCGACAAGGAAAACGCGAAGCATGGCCGTTCGAGAGAGAGAGAAACAGGAGAAGAATGTATGACAGGATTGGCCAATACATGAAAAAGAAGAGGAGTGTGATTAAAGGAAGATAGCGTGGCGATGCACTGACGAAGGGGAGCGAATCGTTGAAGAGCAGGTGGACAAAATTCCCTGGCCAAGTACAGGAATCTTGGACAGAGTCGTTCTGACAAGAGAGGAAGCAACATATGCAGTTCTTCACAGGCGTTCAAGACTCGCTGTAAAATTGATGGAATCTGGCTTGCAAAGGTGAACTAGGGACAAGCTCGCAATTGGAGTTCCAAGCATAAGGCTGAGCGTACGCATTTCGCCGTAGAGCAGCAAAGCCTGCCAACCCGTCTTCTCATCATGTAAGATTCTTCTTCGCCACCCCAATAAATTGGCCTAGCCATTCCTAGAGCTATGTTATTGCTATGCTGGATAAAGGAAACCAAGGATATATCTACAGATACAGCAGGTAACGGGGATCTCCTAAGTCACTTGGCCGTGGGGCTCCTCAAGCCTTGCTTTCCTTAGATAAGACAGCCAGTAAGATTATTTCTTTTAACGAAAATATCCATGATGTTAAGTAGATTGCTAAGATAGACTTGTTTAAGCAAATAAACTGTCTCGTTATCTTCCCATGCATTTTATTAGCTCCCAATCAAGTACCACTTACCTGCCTATGGAAAGACATTATCACGCCTGCTTCAACTATCGCATTTATGTTGTGTCCACCCCGTGCTCCAACGTCAGTGACCCGGACAAGCCAAAGCAATTCTGTTTAAATTCTAATGTTCACAAAATATAAATTGTGTTAACGCATCCCGTTCGGATATAAGTGGCGACTCATATTTAACAGAGAACTATTAAATGTATAAATAATTATTTATCCCAAAAGTGTTACTGTGTCTGCTTACTATATTGTTTTATATCACTTCTTTTAAAGAAAGTTTATCAAAAAGTTCATTATTTCATTCACTCTGCTTGATTTGTTATCGTGTTACATAAGTTAATAATTATTTATCCATGATATATGCAATATATAAAAAAATTTGGAATGATTTTTCATGAATGAATATAATGTAAAATTAAAGATAGTCGAAATTTTTTTCAAGGAACCTGGTTTAGTGGATTCTATGGCATGTTATTTATCAAACAACTTGGAATGATGTGACATTACATAATATAACTTAAAATTAATGATGATCAAATTGGTTCAAAGGTACGTGCTTTAATGGTTTCTTTATGGTCCATTGGTTTAATATTAATATAGGGCGATTGAAAAATATAGTTCCCTGAATGGTTTAGTTTAGCCTTTCGGTACTTGGTTATGTCATTCCTTAATGGTTTTTTTTTGCTTGTTATGCTATTGTGCTATACAAAACGTTATGAAATTTACTTTTTTCTAATAGTTATACGTTTGAAATTTTGCATGTTCCATTTGTGGAACACTGGGTAAAAGCACTACTTCTAGGTCTTACAAATATCGTATTTATTTTGTAGTGGAAATCAGTTTTTCAAGCCTCAAGATGTCTCAATTTCTCAATTTACATGAAATAACTCACCTGTTAGAGGAAGATGAGACCATAGAATCAAATGTTATAGAGAAAGAACCACCTGAAAATGCTACATCACCGGTTTCTGATGAGAATTCAGGAGATGAAGATTGTGGGACACTAAATAATTTTCCAGGTTCTATGTTGCGCGCTCCAGCATATCTAATTCAAACAGAGTATGACCCAGATATTCCCTCATACGCACCTGAAGATGATGATCCTGATTTAGAAATTCCATCTAAGTCTAATGTGCAGTAATCTCCTCCAGCAAAGCATATGAAAGCAGTAAAAATTTTCGCAAATGGAAAAAGACAGAACTAACTACAGATCATGTAGCATGTAGAGTTACGGAACCTCTATTAATTTTTTTCACCGAAACAAGAACTACCACAGAAATTTTTAAAATTTTCTTGATAATGTGGTCGTTAAATTCATTGTAACATATTCCAATTTATTTACATATACCAAGGAGATTCCATGGTATCCAACCCCTTTGTAAAATACGATGAAAATGAACTAATCGCATTCTCAGGAAGCAGTAGGTAAAGATTTCTTTTGAAAAGTTTACTTGATTTACTTTTTAATGTGTAAAGTTAAACAAACAGTATGAAACGTTTTACATGGAATGATTATGCAGACAGGCATCTGTGTCTCGGTGCTGCTGGTTCCATGGATGGTGCAAGAAGTTTGTATGCTGAGCGTTATCCCAACTGAATTCTTCCTAATTCACGAACATTTGATGCAGTTGATCGTCGTCTAAGAGAAAACAGGCGCATTCATTACTCTTTCGAGATACATTGATAAGCCTTATTTTACCTAAATAAATAAATAAAATAAAATAAATTCGCTCATGATATTCATCAGCGTGGACGTCGTCGGTTGCTACACTCCCCTGAATTAGATGATGAAGTTTTGGAAAGGTTTAAACGAAATTCATCTACAAATACTCGTGCGGTCGGAGCTGCTCTGAATACTAGTCATATCACTGTATGGAACATTTTACATGAAAACCTGAAACATCCGTTCAAGCTTCGAAAGATTCAAGAATTATATCCGAATGATCATGGTGGGGGGGGGGGGGGGGTTCGCGGAATGGTTTCTGCACCAACAGAATAGGATTCCAGACATCCTTCCATGGTTTTGTGGACAGATAAGGCAACGTTTACGCGAGAGGGAATGTTCAATAGCTGCAATAGTCGTCTATGGTCCCATGTCAACCCATCTGCAACACATGTTAACAGTTTTCAGCATCGTTTTTCGTTGAATATTTGGCCTGCTATGATTCACAATGTCCTCATTGGGCCATATCTTTTACCATGACGTCTTAACGGGCAAACATACCTTGGTTTCCTGATGGAGGAGCTCCCTGGTCTTCTGGAAGATGTTCCACTAATGACCAAACATTTGATGTGGTGTCAACAGTACGGCGCACCTTCGCATTACAAAAGAGCAATTAGAGATTACCTAAATAAGACATATCCTGGTCGTTGGATTGGTCGTAGTGGACCAGTTGCTTGGTCACCGAGATCGTCAGATCTGACATCAATGAATTTTTTTTATGGGGAGCATAAAATCCATGGTTTACTCCGAACCCGTAGATACTGAAGTAGAATTGGCGGTTCGTGTTGTCGCGGCAGCAGGTGTGATCAGCGACCGTGCTAATCAACTGTTTCCACGAGTACATCAATCCATCATAAGGCGTTACGAATTGTGCTATGAAGCAAATAGTGGTCATTTCCAACAATTACTGTAAAAGTCATACAGTAGATTGCTTGTGTTAATTGATAAAAATAAAAAAATCTAGGCCTACCAACGCACACTGCGTCCCGGTGTCATTTGATGTGTTCAATGCAGTATTGGAAGTAAACGGAGCTGCGGGGACCCCATGTTCATATGACAAAAAATACTTCTAAGGACCTCTTCTAACATCTCCTATAAAATCTGTACTCAAATCAAAAACACCCTGTATATAAGAAGTATGTATTCTTCATATATGTATTAATTATATTTAAATATTATAGTTAATGTAAAACTAAAAAAGAAAGATATTGAGAGCGATTATACACTCCAGGTATAATCGAGGTTGAAAATCTGGTAGCTTTAAATAAAATCGTCAGTAAATCTCAACACATGCTACATTGTATATAATAACCAGGAAACTGTGGATGTAATGCATAATGTTTAAAGTTACCTAAAGTAAGTATTGTAAGTAAACGGAGCTGTGGGGAACCCATGTTCATATGACAAAAAATACTTCTAAGGACCCCCTCTATCATCTCCCAAAAAATCTGTGCTCAATTCAATAGCATCCTGTATAAAGAAGAATGTTTGTGAGTCTATTTGTTTGTTTGTTTGTTTGTTCGTCGGTTTGTTTGTTTCTAATGCGAATCTACAGTTTTATTCCGATCTTGATGAAATTTTGCATACTTGACTTTCAAAGCATGTCGAAGGTCACTGTCTATCTCAGATTTCGGAAATATAATAATTATTGATAAAAATTCTATATTCATGGTTATGGCAAGGAATATTAATGAGAAATATTTCATGATTAACAATGCAAGGCAAAGTTTTTGCAACAACAGTTATCAACAATAGTATCAACACGCAATTCGCCAATAACAATGAGCACAAAATAATGATGCAATGTTATAAAGTTTACGGACGGACAAATGAAATACATAGCGTACCGTCCTGCTTTGGAGCAAAAGCTGGAATATAAATAAGATTGTCAGAAGAGCGCATTCGAACCTCGGCTGGCGAATCCAGGCACCAGAAATCATAACAGTCTTTTTTATATACCCGAAACAATTGCAGGTGTTTAACTGAAGCAAAACAACATCTTTCTTGAGATTGTTCTGCTGACCTATATCTAGAATTATCCCGGGCAACGACGGGTACCTGTGCTAGTCTAACTTTCTATATCTTAT